>JAZGTJ010006900.1:0-14360 GCA_036877575.1 Botia almorhae
AATCGTGCCATGCCTAATGTGTTCTGATGAATTTTTCTGCTCCAACCCCGGCCAAAAGCAACAGCGGGTCAACATTCTTAGTTCTTGACATCAAAGATTCGAGCAATCATATAGGGCACATAGTCCACATATGGACACAGAACCCAAACAGGAAAGAGAACCTTAGAATTCCGACCAGGTCTGAGGACACATGGGGGGGCTTAAATTCCAAGATGTTTAAAGATAGCTCAGGATGTATGGGAATTGACTTAAGATTCCCAAGCCAATATATTGCCCTGCGGCGATCAGACAGATGAGCATTCCGCGCATTCCTCCGTGGCCAATCAGTAGGTCGGTCTAGTGCCTGAACTCAGCGAGGTGCGACAGGGATGAAGACAACGGCTCTTAAGAAGCACAGCCTCTTCAGTTCTTAATCTGCCCCCCTCCATTCTATTAAAAAGCTGTTTGCTTCCGCACGACCGGTCAGGATGCATTCCACAAAAAGTGGCATGTCCACAACTAGAGCAGGAAGAGAGAACTCTCTCTACAGGGCAGCCATACATATGTGCTTGTTTTATAGCCTTTAGTCCATTATTTTGACACATTAATATTTTGTTCTAATATTAAAAAAGTATTCTATGCATGGTGCGCACAGTATGCATAATATGTACTGGAAAGCATGTTTCCCAATATTAAGTTGCTGGTCTGATGTCACATGTACCGTACATATGTACAATGTCAGACAGCACAGCTCAACTCAAATTAAACTTTAATCTAGGAACTAGATTAAACTAGATCAATTAATCACTAGTCAAGGGTTAAAGGTCATCCTGTGAGAAGAATCAAACAATTTCCTAATCATGTGGTTCACACTTCCTAAACAAAATCCAAACATGTTCCAGAAAACAGGAAGGACGTGAGAGCAATCATGTCTGATTATCTGGTGCTAGATTAAAATGGTACACAAATAATCGCCACTGTTTTCTCGACTGCACATTCATCTCCGGTTTCTTTATCGCTTTATCTAGACCATCATGCCTGCATAGCCACAATTTCACTGAAGGGGTGAAACTCAAAGCATTGGAATGTAGTTGTTCTACATGTGCTATTTTTATTCCGCTATTATGCTAACACTTCCACAGTCTGTGCCCACGGACTTAGCCATTAAAGGAAAAGCTAAATAGCTGTATTGCACACAAACACACAGACGGGTCAGAATCCAACAATGCCCGCCAACTCTGTCAGACCATCACACGGAATTTTGTCAGATGGAAGCGAACTGTTTCACGCTAATATAAATTTTCCAAAAGTTTTAAAGAAAATAATGATTTCTATCACAGCACTCCGCACTTGTTTGGAATATTGGGTGATTGTATAACAAGAGCAGGACTGTTGATAATGATTTAATATAAGGATTATTGTACAGTATGACCACTCTGGTAATTTGTTATTGCACTGCAGGAAATTAGATTATAGCTCTACCACACACTGACTATTACCCGGTATAGGTTTATGATTTGTTTAAAAACAGAATCTTAATGTCACAATTTTCATTTACTTATAATTTATGTTTTTACATCGGTACCTCCTACCCCTAGTAACCACCTATAATACCTTAGCAACTCAGCAGCTGCATAGTAACACCCTAGCAACCACCCACAACACAGTAGAAAATCTAACACATTATCGTAAAAGATAAGAATACTGTATAGAATACTGTTTTTTGTGGACAGCTGAATATATATAAACTCTATATAGCTCTAAATGCTTACAGTAAGAGTTAGCATGTGGCAAATTGAGTAAGAAAAGAGTGTTGAAAGATTCAGTAAGGGTACGATCTAGAGATTAGAGTTATGAGGTATGAACGTCAGTCTAGGCTAACATTTGGATAAGCATTATGTCATACATTCACATGTAGCGGTTCCATTAAGGCCGTTCCACTGTTGATAAGGGGTTATTGCTCTGTAAGGCAAAACATGCCACTTAAGTATGACTGAGTTTGTCAAGCAGTTTACCTAATGATGTCATGTGATGTCATAAGAAGACTGACATAGTGAGCCATGCTGAGAGGTTTATGAAACAACCCCCAAATTAACAGGAAAAGAAACCAGCAAATTTAAAACTTGTTTTCTGTCAAAAGAAACGCCGTTAACTTTGGGCGAGGCCTGCGCATTAATTAATAACGGAGAGTAAACAAAAAAAACAAGACCGTGTTGTCATTGCAAAACTATGTGAGGTACTGATACGCATTGAGTCTAGCGTTACATTACTCATGGAACTCACGCTGAGAGACAATTCAAGTTTTTGACAAGAACGTTTGCACTATTAGGTCATCAAATATACACAGGTGCCCTCTATTGGCAGGTTGATGTTTATGCGGGACGGTCACTGGACTTCTGATGAAACGCAGAACCCGTGAGGTCCCATTTCTACCAAAATAAATGATTATGAAACAGGAGTTTCAAGAGAAAAGTGCAGAGAGCGAATTGTTTGTTTTGGTAAGTAATGAGCCGAGATGTTTTTGGAACGAGAGCAGTTTGCCACCTGGTCTTGTGTAATAAAGATTTATTGTGTGAGGCAGAGAGAGAGAGAGAGAGAGAGAGAGAGAGGTGAAACGGACAATAGTGTGTGTGTGTGTGTATTTGTACATTATGCATAAATATGAACATTTGAATGCAAACCAAGAAAACTTCATTTCCTGTCCCATGTGCAATTTCCTTATTTTCTAATATCTACAAACCGTGGTGGCTGGAAAAGTTTAGATGGTTTCTGAGAAAGATGATGCGTGAAGATGACAGTTTGGACTTTGTCCGTTTGTTGGTATGTGGCATAAAGTTGAGGCAGTTGCACATTTCTCCATAACTTAAAACTTTGAGTGGCAACTATGCATATCTCACGTGTGTGAGAGAAATATTTGACCTATGCCCCATTTCATGTATCTGTAACACATTACTTCAGATACCACAAATAATCATGAACCAGTGCCTGAAGTAATACAAGCTTCAGCATGAACTAATCAGGAACTAACTTGATGCTAATCTTCTACTAGGGCCATACTAACTACCAAAATCTTGTGAAGAACAGACACCTGTGTTTTAGTGTATTTTAACATACCTCTTAAATAATGTATCACAAAAATAGTTACAGTTAAGGTCAGTACCTCGTTAGCTCCTGATTAGTTCATGCATTTATTAAACATTAGTTCATGTATTAGTTCAGGCAGCAGTACATGATTATTTGTGCACCTCATAGAAAGTTACCAATTTATCTTTCCCAAATAAACACAACAAATAACACATGGTATTTTAAATAGCTGTAATCACTCCCAGGTATGCAAATACATGCTCTCACACACACACACACACACACACACACACACACACACACACACTTGCATCCACAAAAGCTTTGCCAAAGCTCTCCATGCAGGCAATGTATCTCTAATTCTTCCCTATGGACTGAGGTGTGTATTCCTTCAAAAGTCCTATAAATCCCATTTGCTGAATTTTCCCATGAGTCCCATCAGGATCTTTGCTGAGGCCAAATAGAACTGAATTTTTGTCCTCGCCAAAGAATTTTTTGTTCTCATTTTGCTTACGGCAAAAGCTGTAACTTTTACTTCTCTACTGATGTCTCTGTTTGAAACGTAAAATTGCAGGGTATTGTAAAGTTTTTTCTTAACAAGGATGACAAGCTTAAAATTAAATTCTAAACTACTGCTGTTAAAACAAGCTACAAATTCTACATCATCTACAGTACCAGGACCTGTGATATAAAGTAGCCGGATTTTTTTCTGTTTACAGACTGACATTTTCTGATTTTTTGTCATTAAGAAGTTACGGATTGCAGCTACAACTTGAGGAACATAGAAAGCATGAGAATCAAAATAATAATATCTATGTTTTAAAACAACCAATATTCTACAAACATCCCTTCCTTCAACTATACAAAAACACTTGAAGTATTTAAGAAAATTTTGAGCAGGGCAACTCTTCCTCCATCCCAAAGCTTCATCCGAGGGACCGGATACCATCTACCTCCATGTCTCAAAGGAGAATTCAAGGTCTTATTGAGGGTGTTCCCCTCATTAGAGCCAATGAAGGGCTTCATTCAAAGCAACCGTGTTTTGGTGAGATGAAGCCCGGCTGAGCTTTAATTGGGTCTGTGTTTAGGTTTAATGAAGTATGAGATTCGGGCCCTCCCCTATGCACAGGTCATGGTCAGAATGACGTCAGGTTGGATCAAACTGAGGCTTGTTTGCGGGCTAATACATAGGAACACACGTTCAGGGGAAATACCACAGCTAGTTTAGCTCATTTAATGTTTGGATAATTCTGTGCTATAAAATCTGACACATTTTAAGAGACTGTGAAATAGCTGACATAAGCACATCACAGAATGTTTAAAAGAGACCTCAGCATTGGCATCTGAATAGGTGAAAATAAGTTCTCACACTTAAACTAACACTTAAGTAATTACGATCTCCAAAATCTCCTGAACAATGAAAGTGCAACCTCAACTTCCTCTGGGATATCAGGTATGATATCTTTACCCCAGTTGCAGAAGACCATCAGATCTTCTTGCAGACCCTCTACAAAGACAACTAATACATCTTGACAAACAATATGACTATCAACACCAAGCTGACCATCCCAGAATCGCTGAGGAGCAGTCTGCCTAGTCACCCCACCCATCCCAGCTTTAACCTCAATTGTTTTTTACCAGCTCATCGGTATGTCAGGCACGCATCTGTCTGCCACACCCACCACACCCAGAAAGAGGAGAAAGAAACAAGCCAAGGCATGCTGGTAAGGCTTTATCTCCAGAGCGTGAGAGGCACGCTTCTCACTTTCACCCCCACCCGCCGTCTCACATCTGCTGGGCGGCTCTCCGGCCGGTCGGACTGGGAAAATCCCATGAGTGTGATAATATGGGCAGTTTCAGGGCAGACAAACTGCAGGACTCTGAGTTTGCTCTTTTTAGCAGGTGCTCAGGTAACAGCTGAATGAAATGAATACACACATATCTGAGTGTGAGCGAGAGGGAACGTGTATATGTGTTACTGAGAAGACAGCTAGAATAAATGGGTGTAAATAGCCATGTAAGAGCAAAAGAGAGAGAAAGGCTTCGGGCTAAGCTGGAAAACCTGAGCACTTCTTTTGGTTATCCACTTACGACCCCAAAAAGTCCCAAATGTGGGGTCAGGAAAGTGAGAAAGCAACTGTTGCAATCGGCCACGTAAAGCCAATTTGTCAGGCCGAAACCAAACATGGGACTCAGCAAACAGGAAGATGCTAATCAAACAGAGCTTTGAAATTATGCATGTGCAACGGCAGATCTAATGAGTCGAGTTATAATGTGCAGCAGTAATGGTGATCTAGCAATTAAAGACCGGCTGTTAATTAAAATGCTGATGGTTCAATTCCATGGTCACCATGGAGAGCAGTTAGCAGCTGCACGACTGCTGATGTCACAGCCCTCCTCTATTCCCAGCAGGACCTCAGGCAAATCCACTTGAGGCCTGCCTGCTCCTGTCCACCATAAGTTTACCTGACGTAAGGAATTATATGTTCAGTAAATACATAAGGACAGCAAAGCAATACTTACAGAGATACAGTTACTATATGTTGTTAGCCTTTCATCCCCTTAGCATGATTAAAGATGATGTCATAATTATGGTTTTGTAACATGGTCTAAAGGTAATTAAAACCAAAATTAAAAAGTAAAAACAAAATACAATAAGACATTATTAATCACTGAAGATTGTGAATAAAAACGCCCTCATTTTTCATTTGCTATCACTGCAATGATTCATTACACGCATCACCTTGTAAAGATAAATAATTATACAGTTTAATTAATTTACTGCAAAAGCTTCCTACCACAACAATAAATTACAGACTTTGGCATTGTTTAAACGTTCTTTGTGGAAAAGGAGCAAAAAGTCAGAAACTGTGACACATACATACACACACGCGTGTACAGAGCTATGAGTGATAAACGTGTCATAAAGGCTTTCAGACAGTCTGAACTCCCTGTGATAGTGTGAGTATGTGTATGTTTGTTTGAAAAAGACTGTCAGAGCTTTCCTTCTGAGGTGAGCATCTCTCCATGGGTGGCAAACAGAGAAGGTTACGATCAGAGGAAGGGGTGGAGAGTGTTGGAAAGTCCAATCTGGACTAAATTTGGTTCAAAGATGAGCAATGTCGGTAAGAATCCCACCCTACTCACGAAACTACACTGTCTGTCTCAACAATTTTCAGACAGAGCCTGGACAGAGACTCATAGAACAACCACGTACACTTATTGTACAAAGATAAACATCTCACAGTCACAAATTCACACATGCAGACACGCCGATTGCGCTTGGCTGAGTTTGTACAGGTGGCTTAAAGGCAGCTGCTTAGAGTGAGTGATCGTTTGTAGAAAACAAAGACTTTTAAAAGCACTGGAGGTCAAATGCAGCCGTCATAACTCATCACTGCTCTGGGAACACTCATTAATGCTCATCAATTACACAGTATTGTAGAAGGCAAAGAAGAACGCTGGTCTGAGTTAAGTACGAAAAGTGCTTTACAAAATAAACAAGCACGGTACAAAATAAAGTACAAGTTTAACTCAATAACATTAGACTAAAGTCAAAAATCGAAAACAAAGTCAGCGTTACAAGAATTAAGTCATTATATTTGAGAATACAGAAACAAATTCAGAGAGTTAAGTTGTAGCAAATACAGCAATGTGTCGAGATACTAATCATGTCAAATCCCGCAAGTAAATAATGACACAATTTTTCTTTTTAGGTAAACTATCCCTTTAAGACCATTGAAAATGAAGTCAGCTCATGCTTTTATGCTTCCACATTTGAATCAAACCAATACCCACAATGCCGTGCGCAGCAAAGACACAGCACCTCTGCCAGACCCTGTCAGATCCCAAAACCATTAAAACTAAGCCTGCAAAACCCGACCCACTTATTACACCAGGCACATTCAGTTCAATTGTACAGCGAAGAGCACAGACAATGAGGTTTTGGTGTCATCGAGTTTAAAAGTCACCACACAGAGACGCACCAAGAGAGCTCAGAGCAGATCTGCTCATACTTGAGGTCAGACTACCATCTGAGTCCCGAGTGTGTCTAGGGACAGTGAAAGTGAGAGTAAAGTTTGTTTTGATACATTCATCTTTACCAAAGTAGGTCAGGCCAGGAAAGTTCTGAATGAAGTCAACAGTAGTTTATGTGACGACCTTGAAATGTTTGAAAGTAATAAAGGCTGCAGGCTAATTAAATTTTACATAACGTGAATCTAATTTCAGCTCTGTGGAATCCCAGGCCTTCAATAAATGATGTTCAATGCAGTGAGTCAAATCTCTCTGAATACGCGCACACACACACACAAATCTCTCGGAATGCGTGCACACACACACACACACACACACACACACATACACACGCACACACAAAATATATACATTGGGGTCCAAAAGTCTAAGACCACTTCTTTTGCATTACTTTAACAAGAATAATAATTATGAGAAGTTTAAATAAAAATGTACATGAATTTTGGAATTCCCCTTTGTTACAATAACAACATTCCCTCCAGCTAATAAAAACATCTAAAATTTGCATAATAATCCATGTTCTTCAAGCATGGATGGAGAATGTTCCAAAGAGCATTCGTGTATTTCAACGAAAGCACGAAAACTTGAAAATAACAAGTAAATTTGTTTATTTTGATTAGAGTTTTGTTAGAGTTTAATAAGAAACATATGATACTTTAAAAAGTCTCAGATTCTCAGTGATCTCAAGCTTTCTGGAACCCACTATACAGTAAATACACTCACACTGTATTTCATATCAGAAAAAAATGGTCAAGGAAATTATAGCTGCACATTTAGTGTGACACGACATGTAGAGTGAATCCAGATGAAAGTGTAGCCACACGTTCAGTCGACGGGTTTAATAGTTAGAGGAGGTTTTAATCAGCTTAGGTTAAAATCAGTGAAATAACTCAGCCAAAAACTCTCAAACTAATCAAAATCTGAGAGAAAACGCCATTCCAGGGTTCAGATTTCCCCTGTGAGCTTTCATTTATGCAAAAAACGTTAATCAAAAACACTGAAATAGTGAGAACTGTGAATAAGCAGTGTTGTGTTAAAAAACAAAGAGGTAGGTAAATTACATTTTTTTTCCTGCAGGCAAACGACTGTATGTGTGTGTGTGTGTGTGTGGGTAAACTGATCTGTGACAAAGGCCACCCAGAGAAAGCGGAACTCCACCAGCCTGAAGGGTCGTTGATGTACCTTTGTTTGTTTAAGGTTTAGCTCTTTTCTTTAGGCCGGAAAGATCAGGCCGGTGAAAGTAAATGTAGCCCTTTTCACTGGGACGCAAGACAACGTGCCCTGACGGTGAGGGCGAACTGGCTGAGCTTCTGTCCTTTGTCTGGTTGTCTGGTTTTACATTCAACGTCTTTTTCGCTTTGGAGCCATTAGAGTGAATGGGGAGCAGAGATGATTGACAGGCTCATGACCACACCCACATCTGAAGGTCACCATTGTGAAGGCCCTCCAACAATACAATAGGGCCATGCAAAAATTTGACACAAAAAGTAGGGCTGTTAATTTAGTACAGTTATTTATTACTGATGTAAAAAGGATTTGCAAAATGCTGCGGACTGTTGGCCAGCAGTTTCTATTGTGTTAAATGATATGGAAACAACATATTGACTTGTAAAAGCATTTTTTATATTTTTTTCACAATAAATCAATATCTTTGAATAATCTTTGTTTTTAGCAAATGTTTCATATATGAGATGAATTCATTGCCTTACAGTACAGTATCACGTATCAGCTGATGTGAGGGCAAGACTCAGTGATATAATGAGTTCAACAATGGCCTCTTCCTGTCTCTCTCTCTCTCTCTCACTCTCTCTCACACACACACACACACAGAAAGCTCACTTTAGTCTCGTGTCTCACCCTGCAATAAGTAAAATTTCCATCCGTGACCATCCAGAGCACAAGGCAGTGAAGACCACACGAGACAGACCTCCCAGGAAGTCACAGCAGCAGAAGCCTGAGGGCCACAGACCCCCACAGAGAAGGAAAACTACCGGCCTCAGCATCCTGCCCACCACAGCAACTCAACCCCATCCAAATGCACCATTCTGACAGCTAAATATGCCTTTTTCACTCTAATATGTTACTTATTATCTTTGTTTTGACCCATTTATATCTGACCTTGATAAAGGGTATGCTAGGGTTTGTGTGGATAGGAAAAATGCTAGGAACGTTAGCATGTGACTGGTTAATATCATTTGGGCAGGACAAGCAGATTGTACAAAATACTTTCTGGCCACAGTGTTTTTTATGTTGGCCCAGTATATTATAGCTAATCATGACATTAACAAACAGGACTAAGGGGCCGTAAACAAAAAATCGTGTATGCTTTTGCATTGGTTTAAAATAGTTTTGCTATGTAAACATGCACAGCCACGCTAGAGCAAAACTAAAATAAAAACAGCTGGTTTTCTGTTCTACTGGTTTACTGGTTTTGGCCAGCTGTTAGCTGGTAAAGCTGGTCTGGTTTACTAGTTTACTTGTTATTTTAACAGAAGCATTCTGTGTGAATAAACTTCCAGACACATTTTAATTGTCCAAGATCTCCACCTAATGCATATTTCCTTTTTTTATTTCCTTTTAAAAATTTAAAAAACAGCACAGACACATTCACCAATCTGTCGTCTGCTCGTCCCTATAATGGACAGGCATGCGGCCTTGTGGAATTTCAACCCTATATGTAACAGGGCAGAATGTCTGTGTTTGCTTGTGACAGACGTAAGCCTTCGCCGGTTATGAATGAGGCTCGATCTGACAGACTCCTTATCGCAGTTTGTGCGCGCGTGCGAGTGAGAAAGCAAGAGACGGTGAGAAGGGGGTCTCAACTCACTAATGCCTTGGTATGATTTGTTTAATCCGTGGAATGCAAAATATTTTACAACTCAGGGGCCACACACCAGCATCACTCACACACAGCTGACACAACCTCTAAACACTGGCCTGTTTGTCCCAGATCTCACATTCATGTTGTAAAATTACGTGAAAAATAGGGTTTTATCACATTTACTGTACGATAACAGTTGAAGAATCACAATGATAAGTATGACAATGAGACTCGTATTGTTTGGATGTGCTGTTTTTTTACACAGAATGTGGTGGCTGATATTTTTTTCTGTTACACCAAAATTTTTATTATTAGAATATCCAATATAATAATTATAATATTGTTATATTTAATAATTAGTGAATGTATAATGAATAAATAGTGCAATGGTGAAATAGAATTATATGTGTGTGTGTGTTTATTATTTTAAGCTATTGCAGACATAACTGAATACCAGAGCATCAACATCATATAAACCCATTAAATACAGAATTTAACAACTAATGCACAACGTAACTAGTTACCATAAGCAAAGACATTTAAGGAACCAGACATGTGATTCTGTTCATCCACACCAATTTAGGGAGAACCTGTACTTTTATACTGCCAGATTTCCACTTCCTAAATCCATCCCAACAGATGAGAGATACAGGAAAGCAGATGTCAATGCGGAGTGAGAGAGGAACCAGCCAGTGCTTTTTAATTTCCTCCAGAGGTGAGAGGGAAATCCTTTAGTGCTTTTGTAGAAAGATCTCAGATGGATGTTTGGCCTTTAGAGACGATCCCTGGCCTGTACCCTCTGCTATAACCACACCCCAAGCTCGCACACGGACCGTATTACGTCAGAACTATCACTCACACACACATCTCAGTGTAGTGCGAGTCTGTGTACCACTAAATGACTCTCCAAGGTCAAACAGAACCGGCAAAGGGAACAAGAGGCCAGAGTTCCACCCTGACGACATCATCAACGTGTGACGCAAAATCCAGCGAAGGGGCAAAGTGTGGTCAGCTACAAGAGGTCAAAGGGCAACCACACTGTGAAACGTTCCAAAGTCCTCTCTCGGGAGGACCTGGAAAGGCGCTTAGTCCAGCTTATGGCTGAACTTGAACCCACAACTTGCATAATTTCTGTTCTTGGGCTGCCTGAAACTAAAATGCTAAAAACTTTTAATGTATTCTTTAAATGACTAATTGCAGGGTCATTTTTGGAACTCATTACAGGATATAAAATAAAAATAATGCCAGTCCAATAACAAATTAATTTCCTACTGGTGGATTAGTTATGAGAATTTACCAAATAATCGGTTAAAGCTACAAATAGTAATTCCCTGGGAAAGTGTGAATTAGCCTTAAAACTCAGCTCCCAGATTTGCAGGTCTTTGGAGATCATCTGATCAGCGCATAAACAATCATTTTAGCTGATATTTATCAACTATTACAACACATGCTGCCTACAGTTAAACCGAATGAATAGTTTAATCTCACAGTTTGTTAACTTTTTCTTATCGTCTTTTATTAAATGGCTTTGTTTGTGCATGCAGTTGGACAAGGCAGGTTATAAATGTAGACTAAGACATATATGTGCAGGTGCGTATGTTCATGATTACACAATGCCTGCTGAATCAGTGTGCTCTATAAGACCAGCTGCGCACGTTTACATGAAAGACATTTATCACTGCGGAGTGGGCAGCACACAGACCAGGTGTACTGCCACGGGGCCTTGTAACCACGGTAATGACAGAATGAATGGGCAAAAACATGACAAACACAACGAGAGTGATGAATGATGCAATAAATCTTTTGTAAAATGAATGTATCGATGAACCTGTTTAAAAGTACATACCCTGCTGTCATTTCCTGACATCACTAAAAACATTACCAGAATGATGAAGAGGGAGTTTAAAATGAGGTTTTATGAAGTTTTTGGTTATTAAAACTTTGGAGGAGGGGCATTGACATTTATGGGCGGGGTCAATACGTGAATGAGACCAATCAGATCGGACTTGGTGCTGTCGCTTACAAGATTAAAAATTATTCAGGACAACCAAAAAGCAAATGACTCCCACTATTGGCCAAAACAAGCCAGGCATATATCCAGAAGTCATTATGAGACTATACATATGGAATGTTAATAAAAATTGCAAGACTATACTTTAATAAATCATATGAAAACAAAATCTTCAGAAAACTGTTCTTTTCTATTGCTTAAATTCAGTAAATTGAACTGAATTCACTAATAAAAGCTACTTTATCTCTCGCTCTTTAACTTGCATACCTAGTAAAACAGAAGCTGGGTAATAGGGCTGTGAATGACATTATTACCTGCTCCATCAGAGCTGTTATCATCCTTAATGAATGCTGTTCCACTTTCTGGTTACATAAGGGCCTTGTTCTGGCCTTTTCTGTCAGGACACAAAAGTGGAAGCTGGCAGTGGATTTCGGGTGCCAAACGGTGCCTGTAAGAGTCAAACTCAATTATTGCTAAAGAGTCTTAAACACGTGGAAGTACTAAGGAGAACTTAATTGAGATGCCAATCAGTTACATAAAAAATGGTAATGGGACCTGTTTTAAAAGCCTGAGAATAATTACAGCGAGTGGTTGGAGGCACAGGCCTGGCTTCTGGCTTCCATTAGATGGATCTGAGAGGAATGTGGGTTTTGATAGCATCTTAACCTAGAAGATAAAAGATAAGTGATGTAACATGAAGTTAAACTGAACTGATAAAAGTTGTTTTATAATTTGTACTTTTTTCAATTCCGTTCCATTAACAGATCTATTCCGTCTCAGTCACCTACATGGTGTCACCCTCTCAGCTACCCACAATGCAATGCAGTAACACAAGAGTTAAGCAGCCTTGTGTAAGATACAGAAACCATTCTAAAGTAAACTGAGTTAAGAGAGTTATACATTTCTATTACAAGGCACAGAAATAATGAGTTACATTGACAACCATAATCCTCAGACTTTTTCGGTTGAATAAATCAAAGACGAATAAGAGTTTAGTTATTCAGATGATTTAATCCTTTAAACTTTGAATGTGTTGTAATTTAGTTAAACCCAAGACTGGGTGAAAACCCGGTAAATGAATTAGAGCGGATCGTCCAATAAGCACATTAGGGAATGATATGGAATTTGTGTTGGAATGATAGATTGGCTTGACCTCTATGGCTGTGCATTACTTTAACCTAATTTTTACAATTAAATGTAAAGGTCACCCTAAGCAAAGCTAAGGGGAGTTCTGACTGCATGAGTGAATGAATGAATGAATAAATGAATGAATTGAGTGAGTGACTGAGAGTGCTGTGGTACTCATTCTAGTGGCCCATAGGTCAGAATGATGTCCGTCCAGTGGCGGTCATTCACACATTCCCTATTTCCACCAACCTTGATCATTTTCCCGATGGGGTTGGACTGTTCCTGCATCCTATTCTTGTCCCAGGTACCATGGAGATCTGCACGGGTTCCAAGCCAACAAGAAGTATCGGGGTCCAGAATATAGAAGAAAACCAAAAAACAGGAGAAAGAGCAGAAAAATGACAGCAGGTTCCAACATGCCGTGACCTCTGTACGCATGCCCTACCTCCACACGTTCTTTCACAGGCAACTGCTGATGGGAAAATTCACTCATCGCTGTATAACCACCCCTCACGCACATATACACTGTCTCAATGTGGGAGGCTAGATCTTCTGCTGACCTTTGACCTCTGGGAGTAGCTCTCAACACCATGTGCAAGCCTAGTGTTGAAGACTCTCACTCTGACTCACACGACACACACTCATTTGCCCTTTAAAAGTCTGGCTCCAGCTCCTGTTATCACTTATTAGTGGTGTTTATACCTAACCTAATTTGATTTACTTAACATACTTAACAGCCAAAC
Organism: Botia almorhae; assembly: GCA_036877575.1. NCBI lineage: Eukaryota > Metazoa > Chordata > Actinopteri > Cypriniformes > Botiidae > Botia > Botia almorhae. The sequence continues at coordinate 13,802 of JAZGTJ010006900.1, forward strand.
TACAACAAATAACAAAGTGCCTTTCACGAATTCGGTTAGTATTCTCAATGCAGTTAATACTATACAGGCACTCTTTAGCCATTTTGTGTGTTATGCGAGTACAGCTATTATATACTTAAATAGTGAAAGAATAAAGCTGCATTTTTTGGGTTAAAATGAACAAAAATCAAGCATTGAGCAAGTACAACAGATCCACACAATCACAACACAATCTCCTGGGAGATTGACAGATTGGCTACATTTGAGTTTGACCGTACACAAAGAGTATGTGAAGTAACTTGCAATTTTATGTTTTAAACAGAGATGGCGGTAAAGAGACAAAACATATGGATCGCAGCTTTAAAGATTTAACAATATTTTGATTGGCTTTGACATTCATTGGCTTGACACGGACGTCAGGTTCGGAATAAAGACATCAGCAGCGTGGCTAATATCGCTATTTATAGTATCTAAACCCATTAATTCCACATTACCGCTTGTTGCAGAGGTTAAACTTATCCTGGATCTCTTTAGCCTGATCCTCATTTTATACACAATCACGGAAGCCCATGGGAGCGCT
>JAZGTJ010006901.1:0-23948 GCA_036877575.1 Botia almorhae
TGCCAAAAGGACAAAAGCACTGTGTTCTTCCACATTTGTGTTCCACAGAAAAAATAACAGCAGACCGGCTTGGAACCACACGAAGGTGCGTAAACGATGCCAGATTTGTCATGTTTTGGTTGAAGCGTTTAACGTATGTTCTAAGTTACGTTAAAATCTTGCGTGTGAATTTAGCGCATCACATTGACACGAATATTAAGTATAACTCGGCGTACATCACAATTCAACCCTGTAAACTAAAGCAGATACTGCTGTATATAAACGACATTTTTAAAGTGTTAAGCGGCCACCCACAACCTTAGTTTAAGCAGAAGCTGGAGTAGCACTTTTAATGTAAATAAAGCTTATTATAGCTTGTGGCTCGTGACAGGAGTGCTGCTACCACCCACAGAAAACAGTCAGTAAACAGAATTATGTTTCAAGAAAATGTTCTGATGTTTATTCTGCTCATCACGAAAGCAGAAGCATCAAATCAGGAAGCAGTATTTCATCAAATAACGATCGAACGACGGAGGAAGGCGTTAAAAACAGGCATCTATCCAGACACCCAGTGTCATCATGCACATTTTCACTGCCAACATATGCAGCACAGAACCACAAAACAATGCAAAACCAACATATTGCATTCAGCCCAGTGTCGTGGCAGTTGCTTAATTCATTTCGGAAATCATACCGTAAAACTGCAAACCGCACGTGCGAATAACCGATAATATTAGCAGCCACAACTCGTCCTTGGCGAATTCTTGGTTGTCAGTTGAATTAATAAAGTTATACAGATGTTATACAGAGCATGAACACTGCGTAGGATCTTTTCGTAGTATGTTTTCATAGAATATATCATATTCCGCTTGATGAGAGTCAATAGCGCAGCAAGACAGACGCACACGGACGGCCTGTTTTTCTGTTCAAACCAAAACCTAATAACAACTCTTGCCTAAATGAATGAATCCCTCAGTGGCGCTGATAATTTACATTGTTAATTACATTCTGCTTAGCTCAAGGAAGCAGAGAGGTGGGAGATGTGTAAATGAAGACCCCTGGTAACAGATTTGCAGGGTTGGAGTGTTAAACCATTATCCTCAGCATTAATTTTACCATCACCTCCTCCCGTCTCCACCACGGAGACTTCGGGGGCCTGTTATGCCCTTAATTATTTGCACCGGATCATGTGCCGCAATCGTCCAATCACACGCCAGTATGTGAGGCCGATACTGGTGACTTTATCTCAGATGGTGTGCAAGGGTTACCGAAATGAATTACAGGGTTTGGTTTCTCATTGCTCGTTGAGACCAGCTGGTGTAAGTCCTGGCAATTTAATGTCAAACGGATTTAACGAGCGATGCTGATCATGTAACCAGTCTGGAGTCAGTGCACGTTTGTTATACAAAGAAAGGGAAGAAAACGCGGAGCGTTCCTCTGAGGTAGATACAAAGTTTTGGTTCCAGGCTGTGTCTTTCAACCTTCACGGGATACTGAAGATTTATTCTGCGCTCGTATTCATGTTTGTTGTAGCATTTTGTATGTAGCGTTTGTTGTAGCAAATTAAACTTAAGCTGCAATTTGTAATTTCAGCCTCTCTGTCGTCATCTCTGTTTGAAACATAAAGTGTCAAATGAAGTCAAACTAACATTACCCTTAAAATCCAACCCAACAGCTCAAATTTCAAATCATTATTGTAAACTTACTGTTGTGAATTGGGCTGAGGAGACCGTTTCGAACACTGATCCGTAAAGTACATGCTCAACTTATTTATTTTTAACAATAAAAGTTAAAAGTTATTGCAGTCTTAAGCATATTGCCTCCATAAATGGCATCAGTGTAGTTTGCCATGTTTAGTAACTTGTAGTTTACTGACTGTGTGTCTTCACTGTAGTTTTACATGTAGTACACACTGCTCAAATGACACGTATGTTTGATTCCTCAGTACAGAATCATGGCAGCCCACTCGTTTCCTAATTGGAGTGCTTATCACTGATGATCTGGGAACAGATGGCTGTGGTGTTATTTCTCTTTATACTCTGGCCCGGGCCCAGCAGGCATATGCACACACAAAACACGCTGCGCATTCGGACAGGCGGAGTATCAAGGCCAAATATATCAGGCAGGGTATTTTTCAGGGTATGTATCTATCTTTTTTACAGCTCATTTGTTCGGTGATGGAAGATGTTCCCTTAGCTTTCCTTCGAGAGATGCTGTCAGCACACGTCCACTTTCGTTTCGTCCCCTCATGTCATTTTGGTATATCCACAGAGGGTCAGAACAGCTCGCCACGCTAATCCTGCACCATTTCGCTCGCTTTCAGAACTTTCGGCTGTTTAAAATCAAACCGTCTATAGTTTTCAGTTTCGAATTCTTTGTCGCGATAAAGTGACCTAATTATCGAGTATTATTAATTATGCAATAGTATAAATAATGCATGTTTTTGCTAGTATTGCTTGGCAGTACAATGGGGCTTTTCACTGTATTTAAAGCTGCAATCTGTAACGTTTACGTTTCTGTTGCATCTCTGTTTGAAACCGAAAACTGCTGTAGGAACAGAGGCTACAAACGCTGCACCATCCACAGTAACCAGACGTGACGATTCTCATTCTAATTGATTTTCCGGCAACTTAAACCCGACAGCTCATATTATTAATAATTACTATAAACTTTTTCAATTGTTTATAGTAAAGCAAGGAAATCACTGACCTGTAATGCACGCTTGCACCCAATAGCTGATTTCTGTTTATTTTTTATTTTAAAAAATTAAAATAATTGTGCATTGTGACTGTTCTATAGACTGCGCCTATATTCGAATGTGATTTACTTTCTGCGTGCGTGTGTGCATGCATGTGCATCTTCATGCTTGTGTGGATAAATAAGCATCTCTCGAGAAGTTTAGAGGTCTGACGGATTCAGCAGCATGACCACAACAAGAGCACGAATGATTTACTAAACTCCTGCTGGCACTGAAGTGTTAAAGAAAGGCCTAGAGCTTTCTCAACATGTAGCTCAGCTTCATCTGTACGGTTGGGGTAGTCAAAAGGATTTGGGACTATGTCAAACCCAGAGATTATTCTTGTTTACAGCACGAGTCAAAGTAAATAAAACCAATGTCACAATGCACTAAAAAACACACCACAAAAAGCTATTTAAGATGAAAGGTAAAGACAGAACAAATATGCTTAGTTCATTGTTTTTTGATCAATTAAAGCACATTATTTCCTGTTTTAAAAGCTGATTTACTGTACGAATTGCAGTATACAATTCTTGTAATATTGGACGCACCCTCATATCCTCGAATAGCAATCAATACAGCGTCTGGTCAAACTGAATTACATGTGGATAGTGAATAAGAAACAGAGCTTTGCTCTGAAATACTGCACGCCAAAGTGGCACAAGTCTTTAGTGAGTGTTGTTTAATGATATGGGCCCAGAAATGAGTGAAATCAAGAACACCATAAGCTTAGCGAAAGCTAAAGATTAGCGAAGCTTGACCTGCCTATTCACATATTCTGGGTAGTTGTTGCAAAAAAACAAAACCCTGACTGACCTGAGACCAGTTCTTTTACTATATGTACCTGCTGTTGCATCATTGGAGTTTATAGTGTGCCACAGGAATGGACCAATCAGAAAAGAATTAATTTAGCATTATTCTGACACTTCCTCAGCTTCCTATATTTAGCTTAATGAAATGTTATGCGCATAAGAGCATCTTATTTTAGTCAGGGGTACCAAAACCAAAAACATTACTGTGTCTGTCTGGTTACTTTGTACTCTGTCTGGTCACAGAGGCAGTTCGCTTGTTGGATGTCCTCCAGTGTCCTGCTGTGGGCAGGTAAGGTGATATCTGGAGGCTATAACAGATAAAAAGGGCAGCCAAAGTCCTCAGGAAGGCATGGTGGGGGTTCTTAACTTTTTTCCTCAGTTTATATATCATACAGTGTTTGAGGACAGTTGCTGTACTACGGGTCATACGAGCAGAACGTGCTCTGGTGTGCACTTGGCTGGTTTATTAAATACAGGACAGATAAAATCTCATCTTCACAAACACATTTTGTAAGTTTGTCTTGTGTTTGTCGTTTGGAACCGTTGCAACAGGAAGTGACATCAGTGATTTTTTTGGGGTGTAAAAATTATGCTAGTATTAGTCATTATAAATAGTGTATTTTTTGAGTCCTATAATGTTCTGTAAATAAGCAAGCTAGAATGAATAAAGCGTGTGAGCTTTACCAGAGCAATAGCTTTTGAAAATACTGTACATCTTAAATTACAGCAAAGTTAAAATGGTTTCACCAGCGCCGCATAACAGGAATGACTCATATAGTGCTTTATAAAGAGACGAGTCATGCGTTTATGTACAGCACAATGACATTTCATTTAAACCAACACAGACTTCAGGTGTCGCAGTTCAATTATTAATCATGACCCTGAACTTCTGTGTGTGTAAGTGTGTGAACATGCACAACTTAAAGTGTTTGTTTGTGCCTGTGGAAGACTGAGGACGGATCTCTCACGGTCCCAAGTGACAGTTGATGAATGACACATGAACTGGAGAAGAGTGAGTGTGGAATCGAAACGGTTCATTTGACACACGGCCGATTGATTTTCTGGTAGTTCACCATACCGGGTTAATTAAGACTCTCCAGTCAATAAAACACCCGCTCTGAATGTTACTAACACGCTGCAGGTGTTTGATTTGATCACATGATTAAGGAATTATTTGTGTTCTTTTGACATTCAGAGATGAGGTCTGGTTAAGACATGGCTCGTGCTGGGATTCACTGTTGGCTGTTGAAACCGTATTACTTGGGCAGTTTATTGGCTGTATGCTACGCTTCTGCTTGTTCGTCAATGCGTGGATCAATAATAAGCTTCTAATGGGATACATGTCCTTGACTGTATAGATTATATATCGGTTTCATCTGCAGTGAGTTGCTTTTTGACCCCCCACTGACCAAATGTTTTTGACCATCAGATCTTCTGCTTATCTGATGATTGTGATGTGCCGTTTGAGTCTATAGGTGATCTGCTGATCCAGCCACTTCCTGTTTCTGTTGTCCATCTATAGTTTATTCTAGTTAATCTTGCATTGCCAGACTTTTGACTCCAGAACATAATGTTTGTCTGCATGTCTGGTCCAGCTTTCAGCTTCTGCACCAGAACTGCAGACTAAGAGAAAAATGAGCTGGCTGACATGTAAACTGACCAGACATGCTTCATTTTGCTGTTACATTCTGTTCAGAATCAGATTACACCACAACACCAGAAATTAAATAAACCTGCAGAAGTTTTCTGAAATTGGGAAGAAAAACTCAGTCCAGAGGTAATAAGTAAACACTAAATATCTACTTAGTTGCTTATAAGTTCAACAACAAAGCACAAACAAAATCTTAAGATTTGCCGCAGCTAACCTGGGAGACAAAAAACAAGACTTCGTGATCTCTGGGGCTGTGACCCAGAGCGCACCTTACCTGCAGAGCGGATCGGAGCGACAGGTCCTCCTTAGCTCCAGGCAGTTGGGTTTGGTCCTCTCCTCGTAGGAGCAGGCAGGCATGATGGTCTGCCGACGACGTTCTGCACACGCTTTGTCCCGGCATGAGCAGAAGAGCAAAGGGTAGCTGAACTCCGTCTGCACCCGGTCGAAGAACTGTCGGAGAGCCTTGTGACAGCGCTTTCGGTTGCAGGGCTCCTGCGCTTGCTGCATCGGTGTTGCGCGGCTGCAGGTGGCCATATATATTGAGCGCTGCCTCTTGCAAGTGTCGTTTAGGTTGCAGGCTTTTGCGGCATCCAGGCAGGGGTTACAAGGGTTGCCCACATCCGAACACAGATTCCCTTTAGCGGAAGCTGAGTCCATTGCTGTCGGCAGAGAAACAGTGTGGATCAACATGCTTGGTTAAACAGAATCAGATGAAGTCAAGTGGAAATGCTGGTGCTTGTCCAGGCAACACGCTGTTGCAAATGTCAACGCACATGCGTTCTTCTAATAACGTTTTTTGGCGAGACTCATACAGTATATGCAAATAATCGAAACAAGTACATTTTCATGCCAAAATAACATTAATTAAATGTGACCCGGCTGTGCACATATCCACTAAATTTGCCCCACAATTCAGCTTTTGAAAACGATGACATCATGACCTTTTCTGACGTTCTGATAAGCAATAACATGCGCTCTAATAGCTTTCCTCAACACGCGCAGACGGTTTGTGCTAGTCAGGTGTTTTTTGTTCTTTGAAGCGTGTTTAATTAGATTTAGCCAATAAGAAATCTCGGATAAACCATTGTCAGGCATCTTGGGTGCTACAGGGAGATGTGTCTGCTTGTCTTTTAGGAAACAAAATGTATTTCCTGTCTTTTCTGAATGTAAAATCCTGCGGTTACAGGTTACTTGTTTGAGATGGGTTTGTCTTTGTCACACTTCAGACGACTGAAGCCGGTCACACACTGCACGATGTGAAAAATTAGGTTTAAGGTTGTGCATTTAGCCTTTGACTTGTCTTTTTATCTCACAAATACGTCTGTTGTTTTCCATTTAAATATAATTAGAACAGGAGAAGCTTCGGGTTAAACCAGGATGGGAACCCCACACTGAAACTCTTAAACAGAATGACACCGGCAGGGTGTCCCTTCTGAAGTTCCTATCTAAAGGGACACTTCACCTAAAAATGAAAATTCATTTACTCACTCTTATGTCGTTCCAAACATTGTTATACTTCTGAGGAACGCAAAAGAAGATATTTCGAAGTATGTTGGTAACCAAACAATAGTGGCACGCGTTGACTTCCACTGTATGGACACCAAACCACTGAGACATGATGGGGAAGTTGTTCATTTTTGGGTGAACTATTAATTTAACTTCTTTCCTTAAAGGAAAGCTGACCACTTTATTAAAGATAAAACCCTTTATAAGAAAGCAAAAGAGAAATGCTTTTTAGTCTGATAAAGGTGCTAAACGTTCTTAGCGCTAATTGGCGATTGTGTTTCTATTTGCTGTGGCGGAACTACCTCGTTATCTGTGCGACAGACGAGGTTTGTACAGCTCCTCTGGCTCAGAGCTGCTGCTTGCAGCGCGCTCGCACATGTTTTATTGAAGCGAGGGGAATCAGGCGGCTTCACAACAGATCTCACTGTAGCTTTGCTTCTCGCAAGGTCATGGAAGTGGAAAGTATACCTGTCCACTGATTGCGTCTCAGGCAAAAACATCTCTGCTCTCCTGCCTGACAACAGCTTACCGCCCAGTTTCCCTCCTCCAAGAACAACAACCGCAGATACAAACACAATCTCATTTCCTTTTTTTTATAAACGAGAGGAACAGAGAAACAATCATTGTTTTTATTGCACACCAACCAAACGCATGATGAGTGATGCTGTAGCATTTATAAACGTTCAATTTGTATTGTTTGTAAAATAAAGATTTTACCTCCGCGATGTTCATCTTGGGTTTATTATCAAGTGAAAACACTTTTTAGTGTTTTACAAATTATATTATCAGTATAACAATTGAAATTGAAACTGAAACATGAACAGTTTCGTAGTTTTCGGCATGTCCCAGTTTTGCAGTAATGACAGCATGTGCTAGAACTGGCATGACTTCACAAGTTTGTGTAAACCTCAGGATCCGTGTTATCCCAGCGTGATCTGAGAACGTTCCAAAGGGCATCTTGTGATGTTACCGAATGCCTGGTGATGTTGACCTTCTGTACAGTGCGGGAAATATGGTCAGTGTCACATGTTTTCATTTGTCATTTTGTCATTATTCGCAGATAAGGGCCAATATAACAATATATAATCTCTCTGGTCTGATTTCGTGGGAAATGTCCGTTTGGCTTTATTTGACTTCAACATGTAATGTATGTAAATTAACCTGCAATTTTGTATTTCAAACCGAGATGCTTTTAAAAATCCTTACGTGGTTATGCTGTTTCTATTTTACAGCCTGGAACGATCGCTGCTTTTTTGATTTTTGTCACTGTAAACCGGTTTGGTAAAATCAGATTATCAAGCATGCAGCATCTGGTTGAAATAAAAATGAATCTATTCTACTCAGAACCTTTCCTTGCCTTCATATCCTTTGGCAAGCAATGCATATAAACACACTTTCAACATCACTTCCATCTTAGCAACTGATCCACAGTAATCAATTGGCAACACTCGCTAAAAACGTCCCTTAATGTTTCACTGCATGGGTATTTTTTTAATGGCCCGTTCTATTATCCTCTTATCTGCCCTTTTTTGTCTTGCAAATCTATCCTATCCACGTTCAATGGCAATGCTTCGGTTTAAAACTGCAGGCAGATGTGAGCGGTCATCTGTTCTTTGAGAAATGAACGTAAAAGCTACGTAAGATGATGTTTGATTATTTTTATGTTATGAATGCTTCTCCAGTTCGACACAAAGTGGGCACGAGGTGTGTGTTTCGCTCCTGATATTCATCTTATCTTATGACGAACAGAATGGGTTCTCTAACAGATTTTCAAGGAGAGCCTGGCTTATGGGGGCTTCACCAGAGGAGAAGGAATTATGGGAGAAAAATGTGATTTTGTTTTGGCTCCAACATGGAGAAAATCTGTTGATTTCAAGATACAATAAAAATGCCCTTTGTCGTTGAGCGCGGACTAAAGCAGCTAGTCGCGCGTACGTTTACATTTATGCATTTGCGACTTACAGTGCATCGAGGTCATACATCAGTATGTGTGCTCCCTGGGAATCGAACCCGCAGCCTTTGCGCTGCTAACGCAATGCTTTACCAGTTGAGCTACAGGAACACTTTATGCATGCTTTGTAGTTTTTGTAAATTGCCATTTGTGTGTTTTCATGTAAAGACGAGGAATGCACAACACAATAAATGAGAATCTGCTACAGTAGAACATAACATTTCGGTACAGAACTGCCCCCGGGGAGTCGCGCAAGACTATAGTAATAATTGAAGTGTTTATTCATGCGTTTCATGCGCGTTTTATCACCGTTTACAGGCACTTCGGAAATACTGCACGCTCGATGTATATTATGCAAATATTGAAGGATCAGTGTGGCCCTGTGTATTCAGGTCACTCAGTAGATTATTACTACAAACTCCGAGATCTCCAGCACGCCTGTTGCTGATGTATTATGACAGTAAAGACATTTCGAGATGCGATTCTGTATCACACATCTGTTATTGCCGCTGTCCGTTGGACCATAATTATTATGAGTGTTCAGAAAACTGGCTATGAAAATCTATCGATTTTGTTTTTCCTGCGTAGAATTAAAAAGACAAAATTTACATTTTATTGTGTCTTTTGTGGGAAGATAAAAAAGGGTCCAGGCAGCAGCATAGGCGCAGATGAAATGCGACAGGTTTCTCAAGAAAAAATGCCCTTGCCTTACACAGCACATATAATTTCCTCCGTATGCATCCACTATCTTAAATATCCCTGGCAGGCCAAATAATTTCCAATATGGATGCACGTCATGTGCCTGTATATATTCCAATGCATCAGCTACCCAAGAGATGACTTCCTGTTGTTTATCGAGATGACAAACTAGTCGGTCTTATATAAGGCTGCAGATTACCTCTGCTGTGATTTTAAAAATGAGAAACGCAAACGGTCGCATGAGGAATTGGAAGGGAAATGGCTTTTTCGTGGCAGTGTGGGGGAAAGCTTTTGTTCCCACTCATCAGCGAGACGACTGTGCGTGTTTTATTTTTCGTATTTGCATTCTGTTCCTCTTTCACTGAAAGTTCGCAAACTGTTTCCTGCCTTCCGAAAAACTGTATCCAGCTGTGAGGAAAACACAGTCCACTTGGAGTCAACAATAAATGAGAAGGCAAAACGTGTTCGAGGTTAAACCTATGAATCATGGGAGTTTTTCGTAAAAAGCAGCTGTTATGGCTAATACAGTCATTTTTTTCCTTGTTGGTCTTTTTGAATGGGCAGCGACCACTGTGTAATTACTATATACCAGCTCATTTTTATTGCCAAGAATACCGTCTTCTGTTGAAAGGTGTGTGATTTATACATGCATTTTTGCAGAAATGTGTTTGCATAAAGATTGTTATTGTGTCTGATTGTTTCATTTAAAAGCCGGTTAAATTGTTTAGTTGTTGTGCTCTGTTTGATATCGCAACCCTCTACAATGTAAAGCACTCGCATGTGCCACCTTACTGCGAGGCGTAGGCGACAAAATTGTGTCGTTAGCCACTTCTAGTATTGGTAGGTTTAATTCACCTGTAATTGAGTAAATGGTGAAGAGTAAGAGTAACACAGACATGTGTCTGATTAGGACAGAGGTAAACTCTGCAGGAAAGTGGTTGTGAATGCTTTAAGTGTGGATGATGGGGCAGAGCTTGAAGTAAAAAAGTCATCCACTGCTATAGAGAGATACGATGATTGGACAAAATTATATAGAGATTTTTTTTGTATTATGTTTGCAGTTCTTTCATTTTTTACACATTACAAAGATGCCTGAAAATTTTCATTCTGAAAGTTTCATTGCAAATTTTAATGGCATTCCTTCAGATTTTGAACCAAATGCCTCTTAATAAACCAAACTGTTGCTCTACAGAAGACAGTAGCTATCCTTGAAAACCATCATTTTTATTTGTTAAATGAAGTCGAAAATGAGTAGTTGTTGTGTAGGAACGGATGAAAAACTCGGAGCATTTATAGACAGCGAATAGCTGTCATGCAAGCGAAAGTTCTTCGCCATGGACACAATTTTACGGTTTCATATGAGCGGATACAAAGTCATGCTATCTGAGGACCTATAGAAGTTAATTAATCACAGGCTGTCTGCGTGGACAGTTTTAACCTTTACAGTATAAAGAAACTGATGTCTGTAAGTGACCACTGCCCAGCATCACAAGGTCATAATATTTCTTCACTTACCAGAAATAATGGAGGCAAGTCTGAACTCATCAGAGAGATGCATAGGCTCGTAGGGAGAGGTCTCGTATAATTCATCTCCTGCAGAACAACAGAGGATAAACACAGAAATGTCACATATTGACAGTGTTGAGTTTTAGCTAGTTTAACCCGTGTCCTAACCAGTTAAGACAGGTAATATTACTGTTTAATTTTTACTAAGTTTAATTTCAAACCACGGACATTTTGTGGATCTTTTTTCTATAGTGTTTTACTATTTAGCCCCGCCCACTGCAAGATCCCACTGGTGCAAAATCCCGCCCACATAACTTGATGATTAAACATCACGATTCTGATTGGCTAGCCAGGTCAAGCACTAGTTAGCTGTTAAGCTAGACAGACCAGATGTCAAATGTCCAGACACACAAACTTTGTTTTTAGAACGTGCGGCCTCTCAAGAAATACAGCTCGGCAGTCTTTTGTCTAGATTTGGCAAACAATCACAAATTAGCTCCCCAGTGCTGCGTCTCATTGGCTGTGTCCAGCAAATCTGCTGTTTTGTAATCCAGGCCTTGAGCTGAAGGCCTCAAACCCGTGCAGCCCATCTGCTAAGTGATCCCAGTGGAGATGAAGCTCGGCAGACCTTCCACAGGCGGATCTGATCTTCACAGGTCACCAAGGGGACGTTTCAATTCATGGCCCAGCTCCTTTTTTTACTCTGTTATCAGTCACAGACCAGACGATTGTGTCAGAACAACATAAGATCCAGACTAACCGATTGACGTGAGTTCCAATCTGACCTGCATCATGTCCCAGTCTTACAGGTCAGCCCTCTAGTAAAGACCAGCATGTTGTGTTTTGAGTGTCAGTGTGCTGGTGCCCACACCAGACGTCTTAACTATCTTAACCAGCAACACTTGGTTAGAGATGGATGGAATAATAGATTATAAAAGGTTTCTATATGATTTCTACACATAATCTTTACAACATGCCTGACCTTGATTAAAAGTGAAGGTCATATAGTCACACCATCACTTAGTTCACTTGTAAGTTATGACCTCTTTAGTGTGCATCGGTAGGATTAGACGCCCTGCAACCCTCTGAACTCCAGAGCGTGACGCCAGGTGCGCTCTCATCTTCATCCGATGCGCTCCTACAGAGTCCCTCAGCCTCACCCAAACCAGCCTGTGCCTGTTCCCAGCCGCCTTCTTCCAGGGGGCTTTGGTCTCAGAAGCGCCTCTACGTGCGCCCCAGATGCACCCCGGCCGGGCATTCGTTTGTAGGATCATCCTGGATCAAGAATCTATCTGCTGTCACCGCAGCTCTCTGCTGTCTGCCTTCCAGCTCTGCTGCTGTGTGGCCACCTTCATCTGCCTTCCCTCAATGTGTTAATCCGTAAACACAGCCCAAATCTCTGCCATGCTGGGCCCGCAGTGTCTGCCTGAGGAAAGTGTCGCCCAGTTTCCGGGGCAGCCAGTATAACACATGTAAATCTACAGATAGAGGCATTTGTTATATTCATGGAGTGTACCAGGCATGTATTTAGCATAAATTAGGCGAACGTCATTTAAAAAACGCGATCCTGCTGAGAAAGCATAGATGCAAATAGAGCAGCTATCGTCCGCCAGTTACTCCAGTAAGCAATTTTAACAATTGCGCCTGTCTGTCGCAGGAAAGGCTAACGTGCATGAGCGTGCCCTTGCTGAGTTTGTCCTCTGCACTGTTAAAATGCTTCAACAGATGGAGAGCGCTGTCAAGATGCCAAAGTTACGCTCCGAGTTGGGATGCTGAAAAAACTTCAGATTTACAAACTGATGCAAAGTCACACAAATGACCTACACCGTACAGTATTAAGATGTGCTCTCTGGTTGTGACACTGACGAAAAATGTGGAGATTGTGACTGTGAAAGGGCTTTATTTATTAAAGCTGCAATCCATCACTACTGCCTCTCTGTCGCCACCTCTGTCCGAAACATAAAATTGCAGGTTACATACTTTTCATTGTGTATGTTGGTGTCAAATAAAGCCAAACTGACTATAAACGTACTGTTGCACAATGTTGTAAGGCAGTGAGACCGTTTTGAACACCGACCAATAACTGATTTTGTTCATTTTTAAACAAAGGAGATCCGGATTGCAGCTTTAAGAATCATGTCAAAGCTTATGAAAATAAACGCTGGAAATGAAAAAAACAGGTTTATAATATTTGTAAATCAAAATTTGTGCTCATGGGATTTTATTTCTGAGCTTGGGAGTTTTTGAGCCAATCAGCTTAGCAGTAAATTTCATGTTACCAATCACTGTCAGTTATGTCATGACTGCTGAATGATGCTGATTGGCTGATGGCGCCACAAGTAGGCACGTTAACTTGAGTTTTGACATCGAAGCCAGTAGATGAGGAAAAATATGACAACTTAAAGAGCCAATTAAACAGAATAGGGGCTCCAGTAAAACATCTACTGTATTGTAATGAAATATTTGTAATTTTTATGTCGCATGCTCATCATTTTGTCAGAACACAGAGCTATCTTTAAAATGATCGTGTCTGATAGCGATTTGTTTCGAGTCCAGATGGTGTAATTGCAGCACTGACATGCAGGGGTTAACTAGACCATGCTAACCAGCTAAACCCTGATGCCTTGGAGAAAACAAACAAAAATGTACCTTCCATATTCTATAGTTACTTCAGCAGCCTCTTATCTACACGGCAAAAAAAGTACGCCAACAGGAGATTTGAGCGTTCACAGTAAACGAGCTGAATATTAAGTTCAGCTCGAATGGACGCGAGTCAAAAACCAACCCCGTCGACTAGATTAAGTGTGCCGTTACGATTTTACACTGTCTTTGTGTCCCAAATTTTAATTACCTCAGACAATAAAAGTTGGCATAATTTCTAATTAACCTCTCCTTCATAAAATGCTCTGTGTGCTTTTCTCTCGTACGCCGGGCCTTTGTTGGGGAAACATCTTCAATAGAATATTATTTCTATCGAAATAATTATATATTTTTCGAATTCTCTGAGGGGGAAAGAGCTTTTCAACACCCCATCTCAGAGTTTCAAGCGTCTCTGTCTTTCAGAGAAGATGTAGATGGTACGGCGTTGAAGAAATCTCTCTCATCAGCCAGCGTCTCTGTATTCTTCCTTCACTCGTATTAAACGTAGAACCGCAAAGACGTCTAGAAATGATATCTGATGTCTAATATCTGCTCTGGTTCCTGAGGTAAACTGCCAATGGTAACGTCCTCCACTTCTAAATATACATTTGAGACGCCACGTAACTTATTAGCAGCCACGGCGCTCTATTATACGACCATTTATGGAGAAGCAAAAGCTGTAACTGTTATTGGGCAAATGTTTGCCTGCTACTGTGTGATTTTTATAAAAAGAATCCATTAGTCAGAGCCATTACTGAGAAGTACCAGAACCTGCCCGAATAAAACATTCCGGGCTTTTAAAACCTTACAATGAATAATTACTGCCTGTACATGCGCTGTACTTAGTGTTTATGTAAAACAGGTAAAGTTTGTATATGGAATGACCAGAGGATTATCAGTCGTGTCTGTTCGAAACCTTCGTGGTCTCGAGTGTGTTCGTGGTTATGTGACTTTTAAATATACAAGTTATTTTTCTCATCAGAACTGGTTTGACCTGGCTGAGCACAACTGTCGCTAATTTTTTTCCCGTCCACCCCCAGATATAAACCGAACCAGTCAGCAGTAATCAACACAAACGCTCTGCGGAGAACTGTAGGGTCTGGTTTTGAAGCTGCTTTCTTCTTTAAAAAATCAATTATACAGCACATATTCCCTCTCCCTTGTGAACTATTTCATTTCACCGGACAAATGTGATGCTTAATTTTCACACCGAGTCTAATCACCCACATCTTTCATGAAAACACCATGTTGTTTGTAAACTAGAGGGGTCATAATACTTGACATTAATAATAATAATTTAAAGATTTTACATGGGGAGGGAGGTGATTATTTCACTCGTGGTAACCTGCTCAAATATGGTTAGTTACGACGTGATTTATTATAAAAAACATCTCAGTCGAACAGTTGTTATCTTATTTTCATGAGGTAAGTAGACCTCACATTTTACCTCATGGTGTGCCGGTCTGGAATCAAAGGATGCAATTAGCAAACAAAGAACAATGGTCTGATATGTTGCCTCTGTGGACTGAGGTAAATCTTGACTGTGGAGTCTGAGCGTGTTCATTAATCCAGAAGCACCGAACGACTTGGCAGCGGGGACTCGGTTTTGCTTCACAGTTTGTCAGGTGCGCAATTACTAATGAATTCTGCCCTTTAGCTTTCTCATATCTACACATTTGTTTAATTAAAGCTTTGGGAGAGGATGGACGGCCCTGATATTTCATTAAGCGCGCTGTTTAAAACAGACACCTCTGCTGGGGCGCCGTCTCGGGCTATCTGCCATACTTCGCTAATTTCCTTCAATCAGTTTAGCCTGCAAAATGTTTTGTCAGCTAATGCTAATCTTCCGATAAGCTGTTGGAATGTAATTAGCACAGAATCGCAGTAGCTGCAAAGACGTTAAATTTATAATGATGATCTGTTAATGTTTTTGACTCTCTGATTCAGTGCTAAAACGGGGTCGCTGATAAATCGTCATCCTTCACCAAGAATCTTGCTCAAATTAGTGATTAATGGGACATTATGACAATATGTCAATGTTTTGATTGCTAATGTAATTGTTAATTGACGTTTTTAAGATTTTAGACTTGTTTGAGGAAACACAAAGATTGCAGATGGCGTGTTTAAAGGTTAGCTGACACAGTGGCAAACTTCCAAGTGAACACAGAATTTAGGAATGGGAAATGGGAATTTTATCCATCTGGATTTGATTGGATTTATAAAGTAGGAGAGTATCAGAATGTAAATGAAAATGACATCAGGAAAGGCATTTAGGAAGCAAATATTACACGTAATCCGAACGTTGTTCACGTGGAAAAATATTCACCGATCTGGACAATAAGATCAGGAACAGATGCAAGGGAAAGTAAATATGCTTCATTTTATACCTGTGTAAAATCTCATGGAATCCACATGACAAGAAATAGTTTTTTTGTTTATTAATAGGCTGTTTATTTTACGAGCACCACAGGGTAGTGATACAGTTTGAACACTATTTCTGAGTTTTAAGGGTGATCTTTTCAGGGTGAGAGTACATTATGATCTCTACTGTACTGCAAGCTGTTTACCTACACTCCTGTCATAAATATAGACAAACGATAATGACTGTAGACAAAACATTTTTGACTCGTTCACCTTTCTGACCTTTTTTGTAACCAAAGACTTTAATAATCTCTCTCACTGTAATCAAATGTCGCTGGAGTTTTGCTTCACAGTTATTTTTGGTTTTTACATTGTAGCCAGCAGCAGTTTGATAATATGCTTGCATAGGTGAATGTAATGTAATTTACTGTTATATAAAGTACAGTCGTTGTAGGTTTGGATATCTCTGGGGGGCCGTTCTGTTGCTTTATTTAAAGTGTAAAGTCATCTGGTTGGAACTGTAGTATCATCTCCTAATTAACATAGACGGTTATAATACCATTTGCGTGTGCTCAGGCAGAGGTCACAAGCTGCCCGTCTCACTGTATTTACATAATTGCCCCCCGTGTTCTCCCACAGAGCTACAGACTGCATGCAAGCAAAAATGTGCTATAGAATTTTGTCAGGTAAACATTTACAGTAAAATACAGCCTCTCTGTACTGTGCAATGTTCCTAACATTCATTTTAGTTGCACTTCTATCGTATAAATTAATGTATGTGTATATATATATACACGAGTATATATATATTTATATACTTGTGTGTGTACATATTTATAATTGTAAACCAAAAAATATACAAACAAGAGCAGTATAGAAAGTACAGCGCTTCTTCCATAAAAAGAACAAATATGCCTAATTACTCTAAATTATTTGATAACAACAGCATCCATTATCCTTCCATTAGCAGAAACCAATCGTTAAACTTTGAAATAATTGCCTAGATGTTTCTTAATAATGTACTCATTAACATTGCTCTTAATTTATAGCTACAGACGGTACAAACAAGCCCTCCAGCTAAAACTTACTTATACAACTACCAGAAGCAAATATAGTCACGCTAACAAATCTTCAGTGTAGATTTAGCTCTGCGGGAACTGTTTACAGAATATGAGAACCGTTTCCAGGGCTGATGTTGGGCTGCGTGACCCAAATTAACGCTTAATAAACATCTGAGGTACGTTTACATTTGGTAGACCTTTTTGCTATACATTAAGGTATTTCCTATATTTAAGCTATACATTTTGTCAGTATGTGTATTCCCTGGAAATCAAACCCATGGCCTACCAGTAACTAGTTTACCAGTAAGCTAGGAAATCACTTTAAACATTCTATTAGTTATTTTTACGGTTAAACTAGATCATTAAGGTAACAATTGCATGTTTACACTCTATATGGTGTAATATTGTATTAGCGCTTCACTTTTTCCATCTAACATTAGGCCTCAGATTCGGCATGCCTGTGGGCTCTGTACCGAAACATCACAGGTGAACAAAAGATTTCAGTGGAGAGTTCACGTGAATCGCAAAGCACAACCAAATCTCTAAATCTGGAGCAGATGTCTCAGGAATTCCTGTTGGCAGAGTGTCTGCTGGTGATTTTCCCTCAATGCCATGACTTCCCTGTCTGTGTCACGGATCAGATGAATACTGGCTGTGCTGAGAGGGGTTTGACACAGCCACAGGGAATGACAGAGGTGAAAGGGTTGTGCTCCAGCAGAGCACTGAGCTCCAGCGTGTTCCTCTTTATCAGTCAGTCACGTTCAATCCCTACTGGTAAATGACACGTGACGCAGTTCTGAATGAAGGCACCTCTCAGCATTTGTTTTTTTAAGTTGAATGCAAATTAAGGTTTGAGTTCCATGTGATGATTTCTAGATTGTAGGCTTATGAAACAGAATTTACCCTAAATGGTAAACCTAACAAGTGTATTACACTTACTTATTAATTCATATGACTTTTCATCAGTCACCCTCTTCACTATTACACCACACTTTTGGGCCACTATGAAAGCGCCATGAGTTTAAGAGAGCCAGAGACACAATTTCTCTGCTTACTGTACAGCATTACTTCGCAAAAAAAGAGTGGTTTATATGGTATATAATATAATATATTCTATTATCTATTTTGTCTGCTGTCAGTTATTTTCTCTCAACTATTTTTGCCTCATCAGAGAAAACATCATTTTTCCTGCTGTATTCATCTCAGTCTGTCCCTCACACCCTCTTTTTGTGTTTCTCCAGCAGTTACCGCACACATCCGAGCGCAGTGTGACAAGATTTGACCCGTTTTGTTTTGTTTCGTGTGGGCCCGTTTCTTTAGAAATAGAAAATCCATGCCGCCCCATTCAAACGCGATGACAGAAACATAAAGCCGCGATAGAGCCACTTAGTTTGGGCGATTACAGGGTGTTCTTGTTGAACCGGCCAATTGTGCGTCTTCGGCGGATTTGATCGAGTTCTGCCGGGGTGCAATCATTGCTCCACGCTCCCTTACCATCACTTGAGAGGGACGTGTGTTTTTCTGACACTCGGCGCAATGAAAAAAACCCGGCGGATTGAAGAACAGAATCACAAGAAAACATTTTAATGAGAGTCCACGCTGCCACTGTCCGAAGTAGGCCACAAAACTGGGTCCCACAGTTTTGAAGTTCTGCTAAATAAAAACGCTCTTGAGAGAACAAAAACACACACGGTTTGTATGGGCTCTGTTTGTAGTTCCCCGTAATTGTCGATCCCCTGTATGTACAGCGACGTACTGTAGCAGTCTACTGTATGATTCTCTTTGTGTCGCCGTTTTGGTTTCCTGACCGGCTAAATTGCGGCACATTTGCATGGAATTAACTTCCTCCAGCACCTAATCTGTTTGTACACAGCCTCTGATGAATAGAAGCTTTGCGTTTTTTGTTTTTTCCCCTCACCTCAGCAGGCAGCAAGCAGGCCCAGCCGTTCACAATGCCTCATTGAAATGCCGAGCTTGAGAGGGGCAGTTGCGTTAAAAGCGCTCTCTGATTACTCGCATCAATAGGGCCCTATTTGTTGTGGCTGGCAGCCACTGCCAAAGCAGATGGGTTATAATTCAGGCCGATTTGCACTGCTTAAATCCCGTAATGATTCTCCAACACTCCCAAAGGCAAATAACTGCCGAGCGTTTCCGTGATGGACCGACTGGATGAAGAGCAGGTAATGGTTAACACACAATCCAACTAAATAGCAGCTCCCCATGCTAGCAACGTGGAGCTAATTTTTATTGGAGCATCCTAAATTTATGTTACAGATTGCAGAGTTCATTACACAGCACTTGTTAGAGAAAACAGTATTCCTTTTTTTTAAACATGGTTCCACTAGGAGATCTTTCGAATGCAACATCTCGAATATTGAATATGATCGTGTGTTTTCTGCACTATTCGTGTCACCACATAAAATTGCACAAAAACGCCCCTTCTGTCCCCAACGTTTCATTGGTCAGTTGAACCGCCTCAAACTCGCATCATTGGTTGAAATGATGTTGTTTGTTGGGCTGGGGTGTTCGTTCAAACGATAAAGTTTAACAGTAATTTTACTACAGTAATTACAGTTTAACGATTTTAGTCGTTGAACTGTCGTACTGTACTGACATTGTTACATTTCAACGATGTCAGTACAGTAAACATATTTTAATATTATTGTGATTTTTAATAATGATGATGGATTTAAATGATATTGCAGTATAAATCTGGCAAAAAAAAAACATTTCTGCAATTTTACTATAGTACCTGTACCGTTTTTTTAGGTGTTGTATTAATGTTACCGTTTGGTTTGAAGAACGTTTCTCTGGCTTTTTTCAGTTCGGTAATGTTTTTAAAATGTTCCACTAGCAATAACGTTTTTGATATATATGATATATAATGTTCAGCTTACGTTACTGCAAAGAACGTTTTTTCATAACTTCGGGAGAACTTTTAGAGAATGTTCCCTGTTAGCTGGGGCACCCCAGAGTGTGTGGCAGCCTCCGGTCTCTCTCTTACCTTCATTGAGCCCCATGTGGATGCTCCAGTAGCTCTGTAGACACTGGAGCTCTCTCTTCATGCCCCTCTTACAGCGACAGTCGTACAGCGGACTGTCCTGCAGAACCTCCAGTGCCGACTGACACTCTCTGTTGGCCAGCATGGTGGTCCGGTCACGACCCACCAGGCACTGGCGCATGATGCGGAAGCGCGAGCTGCACTGCGAGTTCTGGTTGCACATCTCGCTGGCCCTCAGGCAGTCCATTGGGGCCCTCCAGTCGTGAGTCTCCAGCCCTGATAGGGCGGAATGAGTGGCCATGGAAAGCACCACCTCATCTGTGGGAAGGGGATGGGCGTTATACTGAGTAAAGGTTAAATAATCCCCTTTACTTAGTCAGTGGCTACTTATACCTGCTGTATAATCTATATAATAATCTATAAATCTATATACAGTAATGAAGACTAAATATGGATTTATCTGGATTGTCAGTGCATGTAGACTTGTATTCGTGTAGAAATTGAGATATATATATATTGTAATCTATTGTAATGTTCTGATATTTTAAATGAAGCCTCTAAATGGACCTTTGTTTACAACTGTTTTACATTTACTCATTCTGTAGATGCTTTTATCCAGAAACCACATTTTGTTGTACGAGCCAACAATAAGCATAGCACCCGATGCTACATTTACAAACAGAACTAGTCATGTTAAACGGTGGTAAGTCAATAAGCTCGAACGAGAGCGACTCCTGTCGGCGGGGCAGAGAGCTGCAAGCAGCTGCAGGCGAACTACATCACTGCACATCACTAGATGCGACGTATATAAGTTACATATGAAGACCTGTCACACACGTACCATCTTCATTTCAAGTAAGAAACTGTCTCACCGACTCATTCGCCAGTTTCATAATGTGTTCAAATGCGACGTGTCTGTGGAGAACAGCAAGTTCAATGAAAACTATAACCAAAAATAAACAAAATAATAACAAACAGATTTTATTGTAGGAATGCGTTTGCTCTGGTGATTTCAGCTCCTCTCTCGGGCTCTGGGTTCAAACAACGTTTTCTCTTTTATTACACAGTTTGCTTAGTTTTTTTACCTCGCACCTCTTATATGATGCTGCATGTAAAACAATTAAAGGACGTGAGACCGACTGTGTGGAAGCAGAGTTTTGTGGCGGAGTTCATTACTGACGGCCGACTGCTTTACGCAGACGGTAAAGTCTTCAGACTGAACTGATGGTGACGCATGCTTGTCCACATTCTGTTATATGAATCACGCTTTTGTCGTCTTCTCAGTATATTATTCATGCCGTTAAAGAAACATTGGCTTTTTTACTCACCCAGTAAGAACAGGACGCTGAGGGCATTCAGCAAAATCATCGTAGTTCCCAAACGAAGCAGCAGCGATGTATTACAATCCCAGATTCCCAGAGAATTTCCGAGCGCAATTCCACGGGGTTATTTCACGGGCGTCTTGGCACGGCGCAGGTTCATTTCCAAACAGTCAGTCGCTGGCAGAGATAAAGTCAAAAGGCAGCTCAGACCTTACAAATCCAACGCTTGGATAGCTCCGCTCGCAACTTTCGTGAAATAAGTTCGTGAAATACTAATGCACGTTTATTGCAGGAAACTAATGGTCATATCCTTTCCGCCACAGTGTCGAAGCATTTGGGACGCAGGGCGCGTTTACGAGTACGCGTCTCCAAACGCGGACAATGCGTAAATTGACGAGCGTCAGGTAGACTTTAAACAAAATATTTAAACGCACAACTTTTATTGTGGTGTCACTGTCGACTAAAATAAATCTTCTCAGGCTATATAAGTATTTTGTTTCTTGTACATTATCCCCAGTTATCCTTGTATTGTACAGACACGCATTTTAAAAGCTTAAGTTGGTTGTTAAACTCAACATTCATCTGATCTCTCGGTCGGTTCCTGTAAGAAAACACAAATCTTCCTTCCTGAATAACCTCGGGTTTGAAATGCACAACCCGGACTTTTCCCCCAAAATCCTCCAGTCGACCTCACGGCCGCCGTGTAGTTTCTCCCAGTCTGATAGTGACGGAAATAAACAGATGAAGGGCACTTCCAGTTCCACTGACCGCGCTGTGCGTTTTCCCCAGCGGAGCTGAAGTTACACGTCCGACCCTCGGCTGTCTGTGTGGCGCTTCACGTCAGAGGACGCAGTAAAAGCAGCCCGGCGTTACACGTCTGAGCGCTGCGCACTGGCCGGAGCGCAGCGCACAAGGACATCGATGCATAGGGCAGCCGTGTCTGCGAGACGACCTTCAGTAGACAGATGTGACTTGTTAGCGCTGCTGTTGGGTTTTTCCTCCCCCGCGTGTTTAAAAAAACATTTGGGTAATGTAATTGCTGTACGACCAACGAAAGGAGGAAACATTGCCGTGTGTAATGGACAGTTAGGTTGATACTAATAGACAACAGTTTACAGCAAAATCATACATAACCTGATGCGCTAGATTTCCACTGCTTAATATTTTTTTTTTTATTATTAGTTTGTTTATTAAGGTATTTAAGGTATTAATTTATGCAAAGTCTGAAAACAACTAAATTTGCAAACAACTATCCATTGCATATCAATCACTCAAAAACTATTTGTTGATGTTTTGTCAGTTTTTATGGACTTTTGCTAATTGTAACTTAAAGACAGGAAAGCGATTTGTTCCAGAAATCCTTTTTTATGCTGATTGAAAGTGTTCTCACATCTCTAAGTCTCTAGCAGTCTCTAAGGTGGTCTAAATCTATTTATATAAATATTTATCTTCTGTGGAAACGTTTGTCCAATCATAAAACGTTTGTCCAATCATTGCATTCGGTCCGCATACAGTGAGAGGATGTTCTACTTGCCTGTCAAACTGTGTATGTTTCCATGCGTTTTACAGGAGGCGTGGCTTTTGCTCTGAAGGGAGGGTGGGATCTTTTGCTTTGGGAGCAAGCCTGCTATTGTTTGCCTCTCTGAAAATGCTTACCCTACTTTTAAGTTTGTGCAAGTCAGTCGTAAAAGCAAGCGAGTGTTTCTCTAAAACATTTACGTTAATTAACCACAGAACTACATGATATCTCAGCATGTGTGTTGCCTGTTAGAAAGTCATTGTTGCATCATGAGAATTAAGTAGAGCCATTAAATTCAGAAGTTCAGTCGTTACATCACTGCAATTTGTTTGCATTTATGATACATCCTATTAAGGACGTTAATGAAGAATCTTGCTACGTGAATTAATATGGCTATTCGATCAGTTAGCGCTGTTTTATAAGCTATAAATTAAATGCTGATTTACATGTGGTTTATTTCAGAAGGGAAAGTAGTTCATTAGTTTGTTTTCTTCTCGAGTTAAAACGTATTTGCGTGTTTCAAGTAGCTGTACAGTGATTGGTCGGCATGACGCTACATTACGCAGTCAATTACAAATGTTGTACTGTAAATAACAATCACACAGGAAGAGAAGCATCGCAACTTTGTTAACATGTTCTTGTTCAGTTTTCCAATCTTAAGCGTTTATACTAGATAGGCAAACAATTAACTAACATAAAAGATGTCACTCTGGCCCTGTTTAGTGAGCCAAAACCGCCCTTGAAAAGCCCATTACGATGAAAACATGTCTCTGTTCTTGTGCGGAACCCGTCAAGATCCTTCAGAGTCTAACACACAGCGTTTTTGATGTAGTTATCTAATGCATTCATCAGTAATGGACATTTTGTTCTGTCTGTATTGTTTTTTAACCAGTGTTTAAAACAGACACACTGCATTGCAATATATTTTGTTCACCTGGGTGCAGCCTTCTGTGAAATATGTTCAAATGATTTCACCCCATTGGGAAATGAGTGTTTTGTATGATAGTTAAAGTTAGTATAGGATTATCTGTTTTCCAACAGGGAAATGTTGCTTACGGATTTGATGTTTTTGGCACTATCTATATTTATTATATATGACACAGTGTTCTGTTGTTTGTGGAAATCATGATGATGTTCAAATAAGCCTGAACGACGCGTTCTCCTGCTGCAGAGGAGGGCAGAATATATTACTCCAGCGGGCTG
>JAZGTJ010006902.1:0-23945 GCA_036877575.1 Botia almorhae
TGTCGTTCTCTCTCGGTCTGCTGCCGTCTCTGTCGTTCTCTCTCGGTCTGCTGCCGTCTCTACTGTTCTCTCTCGGTCTGCTGCCGTCTATGTCGTTCTCTCTCGGTCTGCTGCCGTCTCTGTCATTCTCTCTCGGTCTGCTGCCGTCTCTGTCGTTCTCTCTGGGTCTGCTGCCGTCTCTACTGTTCTCTCTCGGTCTGCTGCCGTCTATGTCGTTCTCTCTGGGTCTGCTGCCGTCTCTGTCGTTCTCTCTCGGTCTGCTGCCGTCTCTGTCGTTCTCTCTCGGTCTGCTGCCGTCTCTGTCGTTCTCTCTCGGTCTGCTGCCGTCTCTACTGTTCTCTCTCGGTCTGCTGCCGTCTATGTCGTTCTCTCTGGGTCTGCTGCCGTCTCTGTCGTTCTCTCTCTGTCTGCTGCCGTCTTTGTCATTCTCTCTTGGTCTGCTGCTGTCTCTACTGTTCTCTATTCATCCAACTGTATTTTAAACCCCAAAGGAGACTTTTTCCAATGACTGTCTCATCTCTTTATTTGTTCTCTGTATCTCATGTATTTATGTCTTTTTCTATCACTTTTTCTGATCTCTGTATATCATTTTCTTTCTCTCTTCGCTGTGTTCCCTCTCACCCCTCCCTGTTCTGTCCTGACTGGCTCCAGTCAGGACCCTGCAGGCTGCAGCTACTCCCCTGGCTGTCTGCGCACAGGACCCCGTCTGACGGCCGCTGTGACACAGCCAAAAGCTCGGAGCCGGACACAGAGCCGGGGCCCCATTCCCTGTCTTCCCCACTGAGATAAAACTTCTGCTCCAAACAGTTGGGACGGTGCTTATTATATAATTATTCTAATACATTGTTTAAAAAAGTATTTCTTACAACGTCTCAAGATCTGACAATTCCTGGCATTAGAAAATGTAAGCAGCAGTTACCAGACATAAATAATAAATGACACAAATAGGTCCCTTGACTCTTTCATAATTCAAAGTACAGACCAACTGCTGTCCAAAAAGGTTCTCTTTAATTTTAATATTAATCCTGATTTTGATACATTTTTGTTTCATTGCACTTTTTAAAGTACCCCAAACAGAGGAGTTGAAAAATGTTTTTCCTGGAAGCTGAAAAATGGTGTTTTTAATTTGTAAACGGATTCAATTACACACAGATTATAAAATCATGTAAGACCTCATGTAGATGTTTGCGGTTTTCTTTTCAAGATGTCAATAAACACATCTTGAAAGACAAGGATTCTGATGAATCCAGTATGTTTTTATATTCTGGATCCATGTTTTTTATCTCAGCGTCAGAAAAGTTATGTTACAGTGCTCGTCTAACACATTTAAGATGGATACCGTGTTAAAGAACATGTGTGTGTCTAGCCAGTTCTGTGCGGTATTACTGTATACAATCGTATATTATAACCGTACGGCCGTGATTTGTGTCCAGAGGTGTCACACCAGACTGCTGCAGAGAATCTGTTCAGATGAAACATGTCACAGCTTTAGACACAGGGCCCAATTAAAGGGAGGGATTAAAATGGGACTCAGTGACCCTCTGAGGAATTTCACAGGGATGCTCTGTGTTCGCTGTCAAACTTTGGGGTTGTACCGTGCCTTTAAGTACTTTCACCTGCTAATTAAGTCTTCCAAACTCCAGTCAAGGGGAAATGTGTGCGGCCAGACGCTCTTCCTAGAGAAAAATGCTCGGTTCGCAACTCAAGATGTCCTTATGTAAATATTTGACCTGAGCTGTATATTGGACAGCAGTCTGCTACGCGTGGCAGAGGGAGTGAACAGATTTTGGTGCCATTAGCAAGTTTAAGCCTTTTAGTTTGCTTAAAATCTGAGTAAAGTGCTTCAAAACGATGAGGCAAGCAGCCATGGGGCTCTAAAAAAGGGGAGGTGAAGGTGACAGTACAGACATTCCCAGTTGTACCAGCTGCACCTCAGAACCACAGAGAGAAGAAGGCATTAAATGGTTAATAGAGAGAACGAAAGCCCCGTAGCTTAATGTACTATTTTTAAATCCATATTTGTTCACTGTTGATTAAATTGATTTTAAAAGCTTGCTCAAACAAACACAGCCGTTCTTGTGTCCTCAGAATTCTAGATGTTCCTACTGCTAATTGCACAAGAGGGTTCTCCAAGAACAGCCGTTCTGCTAGAGTTCTGTGCCAGCTCTCAGGGGCAGATACATGCTTGTTTAACATGAGGTCTATGTGGAATAATGCGCCTGTGACCGCAGTGCTACAGACGAGAGACTGAGCTAAGCCATGACAAAACCTTCACCGGCCTGCTGTTTTCTGAGTGGAGAATCCATTGCAGAAGATCGTTGAGTCAGTTGAGTCACGAGCAATACCACACCAATGGCATTCTGATGCTTGAGAGAACATATGAGAATCTAAATATTAAACTCTCCCACATTCCCAATAAAATCATTTTTATTCATCAGCCTGACATATCCCTTTCTAATTAACACCACATGGTAATTAAAGTTTGCTCGCTAAAGATAAAGCAGCGGTTTGTTTGTGTAAGCGTACGCAACTGTGTGTGTGTACTCTCCCTGATACAGAGGAACAGTGGGGCAGCAGCTCACTCCTGTGTCTAGAGTGTGTCCACAGTAGGGAGGGGCTCCGCCGAGCCCCCTCTGCTTTAAGACCCTCCCAGAAGCAAAAGCATATCAGTTTCTCTCTCATGGAGAGGAGAATCAGTGCTACATGGGACCAAAACCCGTCTCTCTGGAGCTGAGCTGCATCTGTTCCCAGAGAGACCCTTAGTCACGTTTGTTTGTAGAGGCGTAAGGAGATCCGTGGTCCATTGACAACAGGCTATGATAGATGAGGCTGGAGTGAAAGAGCTGAAGTGAATGTTCTGTTGATGTTCTGACACTGGAAACATACGCTGAGCAGTATGACTCTACTGGGCTCTGAACATTCCATTCTGATCCGCAGCAAGTTTAAATCAGGTGAGTGTTTGTCATGGAGGAACTTCTTCAGCATGAAGATTTGTCATTGTTCACCTCAATAGTCATTTAGCATATGACATAAAGAATGTTTACAATTAAATAAAAGTGATAAACAACAGTTTCATTTACTAACAGTATGTGAGAATTATGCAAACCTTGACATATAATTGAGAGCTTTAGATTGGAATATAAAGTGAAATATTCAAGCCTTACATTAGGTCTGATAATGAAAATGTACTAGACTGGCACTGTAACGGTTTGTACATGTGTATGTCTTTCCCCACACTGCTTCCAACAGATGGTTTTATTCCTCAGTACTACACAGTACAGGTGAAGCGCCTGCTTCACCTCCTGCTTTATCCCCACAGTCTACCTTTCTGTCTCCTCTGTTCTTGTTGTTTGTTCCTTTCTGTATTTCTATTTACAAACAGATTTTCTGAGTGCCAGGTTAATGTCATGTGTAAATGTATTGTGAACAATACCGCCACCTTTCTGATGAACATGTTACTGAAACAACAGATGGGCTGAATGTCAGATTCACTGAAGATCCTCAAGTCAAGCTGCTGACAGGCAGTCATCAAGATTTCCCACCCGAGCAGACAAACTGTAGCTCAGCTTTCTTTTCAAACGGTACTTTGGATTCTGTGGCACTGTGGTTTGGCTCAGTACTGGACAAAATTACAGACAAAATTGAGCTTTTCCTTCAGCAAAGGGAAATGAGCTCTATGCTCAAGGGAAGTGAGGAGCTCATACTCTGGTCCACACAGATGGGAATGTGTTGTTCACTGGCTTGTTTTAGTCAACACACATTGGTCCCCTCATACTGTATGGATGTGAGGTTGAGTACATGTATGGTTTGGGGCAGTTGAGGCATCAGGTCAAACTGAAGCGCTCGTTCTGTGTGTTTATGACTGTGTGATAGCTGATCTGATAGGAATCTTACAGTGTGTTCCCTGTGGATGTGTTTGTTTCATTGAGGGTCATCGGCAGGTCCACTCCCACCACTGCAAAGAAATTACGTAACTCGGCTCTCGCGACTCAGTTTGACATTTAATGTCTCACACTAATGCTTCTGGAGGTGAAGTTGTTGAATTATGTTGTTTGCTGAAGACACGTCACACTTTATATCCGTTTAGATCATTTGATTGGCTGTTGATGTTTGAAAAATCAAATGCAACAGCCAGGCCACTTGATGCTGAAGTCTATCATCACATGTGTTTTTGTGTGAGTTTCTACATAGTGGTATGTGTCCACCAGTCACTGAAGTTCCCGTATTTAAATCATCTTTACATGAAAAACATATGTGGAAGAAATATGAAAAACTGGTAGAGCATTGCGTTGTGGGCGGCACAAAAGGTTGTGGGTTCGATTACCAGAGAACACACATACTAATCAAAAATACATGTATAACTTCAATAAACTGTAAGTCACTTTGGATTAAAACGTCTGTCAAATGTGTAAAGGAGCAGTAAGCAACAGCTGTGTGTGTGTGTGTGTGTGTGTGTGGAGAGGACACAAACGGAATAGCTGATAAAATGGTGAGTTCTCCCAGCATTCCTCTGTGACCTGCCACACCTGACAGCCTCATTCACTGGGAATTAGCGTCATGCCATATGTCCATTAAATCTTAAACAAGCTAATTAAACATGTTTCCTTGTGTCACAGAGGAGAGATGCCAGGACCACACAACAGTTTATATGTCGTACATAAACTCCCATGGCAACAGCTGTCTGTGGATGGCAGCTGTCTCATGCTCAAGTTGGCATATGATGGTGTCATGAACTTTCAAAGCTCCGTTTGAGATGCTTCCCCATGTACATAATCACACACAAGAATAATCTAACCTCCGAGTGGCTGAATGTACATGTGTGCCTGTGTCATGTCAAGATTACAGCACTGCTATTTACAGGCAGTGCAGTTAACATCACCGTTCAGGGCCTGCGGTTCCTCTGGAGAAGAACCCACAGAAACATCACACATGACATTTCTTTCATTGCTCAATTGTTTCTCCTAGATAGCAGCGAGATTACATGGAGAGCAAATGGAGTTTTTTCCCGAGCCTCTAGGTTCTTCTGTTCTTTTATTGCTCCGAAGTGCGCCTAAGAAAATGACTCAGGTAGTTTGTGTGTTTTCTAGAGTTTCAGACGCGATCTCAACTGCACTTAGATCTGCCAAGACACCAATGTCTGCAATCAAACTGCAAACACGTCTCATGAAATATTTCCAAAACCAAATTATCGATCTCGAGTTATTCAATCCATGTTAATTTTATTGCGCTCTACTCTTACGGCATGTCAACAATTGTCTTATTTGTATCTCATTTTCTTTCTCCCAAGAAATGTTTTGGAGAAACATCTGTGACGGTGTTTTGAACAGTAAAATTGAGAAGGACATCGTGTGTGAGATAATTTGGACTCACATGAGAAGACTAAACGGGGATGGTCTAGCATAGCACGCGTATTGTGCAATCACATAATTAATGTGTAATTGCCCTCATTTGGAGAAATTATACAGGGTACAAGTTGTTTTTGCAGGTATATGCCTTGAAGACAACTTCTGCAGTTATTTTTATGCACTTGAGTCAGTTCATCTGGTTTTGATTGCTGAAGGGGTTCTGTGATCCAGTTTGTCTGCAGAGCTGTGATCATTCTTTCTGAGGGCAATCATGAGCTCTAGTGCTTTCTTTTCACCCTGGTAAAATGTTTTGACACTGCCAGGAGGCATTTTTCCACTTTCAGCCTTTATTAATTCACCTGTTTCTGGATCAGAAAAGCTTTTCCTGTTAAGTGCGCACAAAGAAAAGAAAATATGAGTTTCAACGACTGTAGCATTAAAATTTGATCTAGATTGGTCCAGATTGAGTTTCACTCTATCTGCCAAAAATAGACTGCTGGTACTTTGGCAACAACCGTCCAAGTTGATATCAGCGATCATACGAGCAAGCTGCCAGTATTGTTTGTGCGTGAGAGGTTGTTTCTGAGCGCCAAAGCTAAACATCATTAGATTTTTTCTTGTTTGTCCACATACTTGCAGTCCATGACAGTTGCTGGCGTTGGACACAGAAGCACAGGTTGCCCAGTATATGTGACCTAAACAAAAGCAGATGTATGCAGATTGCTTTTGCATGATATCAGAGGAACGAGTGGATATGTGGCCATCAGTCAGCTGTGTTGCTTGTGTGTCGACTGCACAATTATGCTGCTGGCTGATTGGTTGTGATGATAAATGAGAGAACAAATGTTCAAGTGCAAGAACTGCAGCATGTCCATATTTTAACCAAGGCATGTGTTTCACAAATACATTTAAAGGATAAACAAAGTCAGCTATTATAGAAAGTTTAGTTCCTCTATTTTGATTGGTCAATCAGAGATCCAAAAGTGTGTCTGTTTTGTATGACAGCACTGGTACATTGTAACACTCTTCTTGTGTTTGTGGTGTTCCTGACCAGAATACATGGAGCGGAAGCAGAGTGGACGTGCAGTTGTGTGATTCTGCATGCAGGTTAGGTGCAGATTTATAACAACAGTGTCTGGGTTACCTCCTGCTTTTAGTTTGTCAGTGTGTGTTTTGTTTCATTGGCGAGCGCGTGTTGTTTGGTGACATGCATAGCTTGATGTTTTGGCTTCTTTTGAAACTATTTTTGTTGACAGAGAAACAAACTAACAACAAACTAACCTGCCAAAATGTGTTTAAATGCAAGACACTCAATATTAACATCTCCTTTATGAAACAAAATACCACACCTGCATCCGAATCAGATGTACACATGCAGTTGCATTGCAGTCATCACACACAGAATAAGAATCACATACACACATGCAGCAGGGCCACGAAGCATCAGCTGTCCTGATGAGAGCCACACAACCCAAAACAAAGAAAAAATGAAGCAACAGACCCACAAATATTTCTTAAAACAGGATGTAGGACTATGATAAACACAGCTCCTGGCTTTTAAACAAATCGTCCCTGCAGTGTGTGGTCCTCATCAGGGAGGGAGCTGGTCATAAATGTAAGAGGTGGAACGTTAATTGACACTGTGTGTGTGTGTGTGTGTGTGTGTGTGTGTGTGTGTGTGATTGTGTGTGTGTGTGTGTGTGTGTGTGTGTGTGAGTGTGTGTGTGTGTGTGTGATTGTGTGTGTGATTGTGTGTGTGATTGTGTGAGTGTGGAGGATGCAGCATCTTGAATGGGATGATGTGTTCCTTCTCTGGACACAGATTTATGCCTGATTTCTCCAGCTTCACTCATGATGAGTCATTATCTTTTCTTCTCTATCTTTCTCTCGTGCGCTCTCTCTGTCTCTCTCTATCTTTCTCTCTCTCTCTCTGTATTCCTCCCCTCCTCCACTCACAGTCCTGCAGTTGAGACTCCAGCAGAGGAGGACACGAGAGCAGCTGGCAGACCAGGGCATCATGCCTCGTGAGTAAAACCTCCACACCTCTGCTTAGCCTCCACTCTAATGTATCTGATGACACTTCTTTCAACAACACAGATAAACAATTTCCAACAGCCTCACAACCTCACTGTGTAATTGTATCAACTGCAGGATTTTTAGCTAAAACCTCCTGACCTGCAGTTTTACATCCGATTGTCTTAACAAGCTCAACCAGTAATTGTATGGCTTTGTTCATACACATCATCAATTTGTAACCTTTTGGTCAAAAGCTCTTATTAAAAGCATACTGTCAGAACAGATTAGTGAAAACAGATTTTTGACATTTTGAAACTTTTTCTTTAGCCTGTTTTGTTCCATGCCTCAAAAATCGTTAAAATAATAGAGGGGAAGAGAGAAACAAAGAAGTAAGAACAGAACATATGCCTTCAATCAGGGGCAAAAAGTGACAAAAGGTGGTGCATTATGGGTAGACACTGCCAATATGACAAAGCAGTGAAGCTGATCCACACCTTTACATGAACACACTCCTTGCACGTTTTTGTGGCACCATTGGCCAGCGAGCATCAGGCTGTCTGCAGGCTGACCTCACTGGAATGCTCTTGAGCTGAAGAGAGCCAACTGTAGCACAATTACACCAACAACACCTGTTAACATTCACATTGAGGAGACTCTTGTTCTTGTTGGAGTTGGCCACCTATGCACACTGGGCACAGAAACGTTTCAGATTTTATCTGCCCATTTAAACGGTTGTCAGGCGATAAGAAAAGCTAAAAGATAATAAACAGATGATCAGGCATAACAGCATTTCTTTATACCTGAAAACTAGATCAAGAGATCAGCCATTTACTTCCATTTCCACAGAGAAAATCAGCAGGACTCGTGAAGCACAATACAGACGCACTTTCAGTAGTTTCTAACTGAGGTCTAAATTAAAGTCGCAGGGTAAGATGATTCAAAGCCAAACACCCAAAGATATTAAAGAAAACAGAGCCGTACGGATCACCCACCTGCTAAAATATACTGCAGACTTACTGGTGTGTCTTACATTTTGCTTGAGGTTTAATAAATATACAGATGTCACTAATAGAATACAATTGTAAGTGTGTCACAGGTTACCTGCTGTATATTTTCACTCAGGATCACTGTTTTACGATGAGCTGCTGAATGGTATTTCTGGCACAGCTAGTCTTTTTGCAGAAAGGCTCAGTGCTTCAGATAACCTGGCATGAGTGTGCACAGGAAAAGAATGGGCAGCCAGCTCAACACTATCAAATTCAGAGAGTCTGCTGGAGATAAAATCCACCCCCAAAATGTGACTGGCCAGTCTGTGGCCCTTAAAAAAGAATTTTCAATGGCTGTTTATCTTTTCATGGCAGACAAGGGGTCAACAAAGTCAGATAAACAGCTTTTTTTAAGCTTTTAAATAGGTGTTATCCAGCAGTCTGAATGCGTGTGGAAAAGCCACAGCTGTATAATAGCAGGAATGCTCAGAAAATGTATGTTTTCCCATTTCTTCTTTTTCACTGTATCTACTGTAGATGCACTTTTTATGTTGTCTTCCAAATGTTTGTAACAACACCATCACCAAATAACACCATCGCCACATAACAACACCATCACCATATAACAACACCATCACCACATAACAACACCATCACCATATAACAACACCATCACCACATGACAACACCATCACCACATGACAACACCATCACCATATAACAACACCATCACCACATGACAACACCATCACCACATGACAACACCATCACCACATAACAACACGATCGCCATATAACAACACCATCACCACATAACAACACCGTCATCAAATAACAACACCATCACCACATAACAACACCATCACCAAATAACAACACCGTCACCAAATAACAACACCGTCACCAAATAACAACACCGTCACAATATAACAACACCGTCACCACATGACAACACCATCACCACATAACAACACCATCACCAAATAACAACACCATCACCACATAACAACACCATCACCAAATAACAACACCGTCACCATATAACAATACCGTCACCACATGACACCATTGTCACCACATAACAACACCATCACCACATGACAACACCATCACCACATAACACCACCATCACCATATAACACCACCATCACCACATAACACCACCATCACTATTTAACACTATCAACATTTAACACCATCACTTGACATTTCATAGGGCTGCGTAAGGCTGTAATGATGCAACCGTTGCATTCCTCTGTGAAGGTGATATTTCAGTCTTTCCTCTGGAGAGGACGGACCGCACATTTGTCCTGTGTATACATTTCCCAGCAAACATCTGGTCTGTATTAGACACTTGAAAGCAGCAGGCAGGTTTCTCAGGGTTGTTTGGCGTGTGGCTGAGGAGGAGTCAGAGAGATGGACATCTCAGCTTTAGTGTTTGGATCTCTCTGGAGTAAAGGTTGGTGGACTCCAGAGTTACTGGTAAATTAGTTGTTTTTCTTTATGTGCTCATCTGTGGTATTAAATATCTGTGTTATAAAGAAGAAACGTATATACATTTAGACATCAGAACTTTTACCGGAGGAATCTGTGTGCACAGAACTAGGATAATTAAAGAAACATTATTTAAGAGTAACTAAATGAAATATGCATTGAATTTAAGAGTTATATTTTAATGCAGACAGCGACTTGTATGCATGCCAGACCCTGTAATTATTGAATTAATTAACAAATAAAATGTGTTTTTAAAATCCTACAACATCCAATTTGCACCCTACCACTCACCACACCACTGTCTCCATGGAAACAGAACTGTTGATTGAGGAGTATTTTAATAAACCTGTAGGCATTGTGTCTCTATATATCTGTCAGTTTTAACCACAGAACAGTCAGAGTATTTTTGCTCTGTAGTTTTTCTGCAACTGCAAATGTTATATTTACAGTTATATTTTTCATTTTATAGTTACCTGTATTAATTATTAAAACAACATTTACAAAACACCAATTTGTGAACCGCTTCTGCAGGTGATTGTACAAGTATTTAGATTTGATTGTTTGTTCTGGGTTTTTTTATGTTAATAAGTGTGTTACAAATAGTTTGTACTACAACAGAATTTTCACAACCATTTTCATTTGATCTGAGCAAACTCTCTCTCTCTCTTTCTCTCTCTCTCTCTCTCTCAGTGAACTCATATTGACCTCGAGCTGTAGCTTTAATTGAACTGTGTGGTGTGTCTCTCTCAGCTGTAGGTGACTGAGGACTTACAGACCGTGTGCTCTGTGTCAGAAGGCCTGTGAGATAAAGGACAGCATTGTAACGTTATCTTCCAATTTAATTGCAGATTAGCTGGTTCCATTTGTCTGGACTAGTTAAGCCTTACTAGCAATGATCTGTTTAATCTACCCAGTCAGTGGTCTTAAACTAGAAGTGCATCTGCACACTTATAATCAAACACACATGTCTGCTGGTGTTTACAGGTGTGATGTTTACTGATTGTGACGGTTTTTTATAAAAATGACACATTTCATCTTGTGTGCTTTTATTGTGAACTTTGTTCGTATAGGGGTGTTTTTTGTTGATCAGTTACTTGTGTGTTTGATACATCCCTCATGTTTTCCGTTTGTCCTTCTGTGTCTTAGCTTATTTTCTTGTTTTGTCTGGTCCATGTGTTTTTGATTCTGATATCTAATATTTCTTGAATAAAAGACTGCAGTTAGATCCTCCAAACCTTTGTTCCTGAGATGCGTGTTACAGAAGAGATGACCAGAACCATAAAACAAAGCAAAGGTCTTGAATAACACAATAAGTTAGTCACGTGGTGAATGTCAATGTCACAATGTCGGGCTGTTTTTTGGAATCATTAGAACAACATGGCCTCAAATCAGCATGTAATAAAATTGCTACATTAAAATGTCAGTTATGCTCATCCGTAGAGAAACCGGCTGATGAACTGATGTGGGTTGTTGCCAGGCCATTGCTATGCAGTTGCTAAGGTGGTAGTTAGCATGTCACTATGCAGTTTATAGGATTTTGGGCAGCTGTGGCCTAATGGTTAGAGAGTCAGACTTCTAACCCCTCAATTGCTCTTCGGGTGCTGCAGTGCTGCCCACTGCTTTGTGTGTGTGTGTGTGTGTGTGTGTGTGTGTGTGTTCACTATTCACTAGATGAGGTAAATGCAGAGGTCACATTTCAAGTATAAGTTACCATACGGTGACAAATACATCGCTTTAATTAGGGGGTCCAAATCAAAAGCACACAACCCGAGTCCTTATAACAATGTCAATTATGGGATTTTTGGCTCGTTTCATCATCTGCCAGGGAAAAACCATAATTCTGATTGCATATAAAAAATAATAGCACATCTCTCCTCAAACGGCACACAATCTGAGATAAGATGAGAGATCTTACGTTTGAAGCAAAACTGTCTTAAAAAAGCAAATAACAAATAAAAGCCACCAAATAAGAGCCTCTGGTTTGTAGTTAAATCTGGTTTGTAGTTGAATCTGGTTTATAGTTCTTTGCAGCAGTCAGTCGTGTGTGTGATTCAGGAATAAATTCAGCTGTAGGAGAGATACGCAGGGCCAGATCAGGTACTGCCAGAAATGATTTATGTAAGACTCATTGACAGCAGGTTCACTAACAGCTTTACAGATAAAAGTGTATCACATTTGCTTCTCTCTCATTTGTTTTTCCAGCCTTGAAAAGTCCGGCTGTATTCCATGAACAGAGGAAAAGTCTTGAGCGTTCCAAGGTTAGAACCATAAGCAACTTTATCTCACAGAATCCTTTGAAAACAAAGTCACGTGGCGCAGGCCGCGTCTCCAGGATCAAAGTACGGCACAAATAATTCAATGAATCATGTTGAGAACTGATTATAAAATAAATATCGTCTTTTTCTAAATGAAAGAAACGCAGGTGATTTATTGTCTTGGTTCTGTGTGTGTGTATAAATGCATAAATGAGTTGTTTTTTAATTAGTTGTGTCATTATTTTTCAGACTGGAGATTACTTAAAACACAAAATCAGAAGCAGACCAGAGAAATCTGAGCTTATCAACATGCGTATTCTACAAGGTACGATCAGCAATGCTTTCCATGGAAAAGGGAAACATTCATACATTCACTGAATGATTAATAACATTTAGGTGTCATAGAGAATATGACTTATTGAATCAGTTCTCAGCAGCATCAGTACGTTGTATGTGTGTTTGGTGTCTGTGGTCATTTCAGCTGTTTACAGAGCAGCATTTTGACGCTTCAGTCGGATCTTTGTATGATCCACTCTGACTGATGAGTGTTTTGGGTGCGCCCTGACTTTCAAACACACACAACAACTGTTTATTCTACAAATGACTGTAGCACTGCATCATGTGTGTCCGAGTGAAGGGCCGCTGAACTGGATGAGCAGTGCTCACCAGCGTTCTGTTTACTGCACAGACCCGGCCAGCGAGGGACCCGCGCAAGACTCGCAGACGAAACTCAAGCGAGCCAGACTCGCTGACAATCTTAACGAGAAAATCTCTCTGAGACCAGGTCCACTGGAGCTAGTGGAGAGGAACATCATACCTGTCGATTCCACTGTTAAAGAAGCAGCAATGAAAGGTATCAGAGACAAACCAAATTCTACTGGTTTATTTCTTTTATCCACTAATTTCAACTAGTTCTTAGTTGCTTTGTTAACTCTTAAATCACTACAGAGGCCTTGTGGGTAACTCTACACAAATCCAAGCCTTGAAGATTTCCAATAATTGCTACTTCACATAACAGATCCTATATGACAGAAAAGTTTCTACGTTTTTGCATCCTCTGTGCATGAGGGTCCCAGCAAACTCCAGAATTCCAAGGAAATGATGTTTAACAAGATTCCTTAAAATCTTCCCAACCTTTGCCTCAACAAACACAGCTTGATTTAGGAGGCCATCAGCTCCTGCTCACGGGCATTAACTCTCAATGTGTTTACTATGTAGTCTGACCACAGTATGTTGTCCCCTCACATTCCTCCAAAGCCAATGTTTTTGGACATACTCAAAGTAAACATTCGGTGTTTTCCCCCTGTCGGTAAATGTGTTGCATAAGGCATGCATGAGGCTGGAGGCGATAGTTTACA
This sequence comes from Botia almorhae, assembly GCA_036877575.1. Classification (NCBI taxonomy): domain Eukaryota; kingdom Metazoa; phylum Chordata; class Actinopteri; order Cypriniformes; family Botiidae; genus Botia; species Botia almorhae. The sequence goes on from JAZGTJ010006902.1 coordinate 13,455, forward strand.
CTACCTCTGTTGGAAGAGGAGCATGTTTTATTGAGACAAACAGCAGCTGTATTTAGATCCACCCATTTCACTGAAGATCAAATGAATGTCTCACTCATTTCTGTGTTTTGACTCAGCATGATTTATGTGGCTCCACCGAACCACCTACAAAGGTGCTTGAGAAGCAGGGGCTGCTCCCCAGAGACGCCCATCCTAGAATGCTCTTCTGTCTTTCTTCAGTTATTAGACTTGTACATTTTTAAAGGCTTGTATATTTGAATATTATGAGCTAGTGTCACACTTTGTACTCTAGTGAATATTTATTGAGGTAGATTTCTTTTTGAAAGTCGATTACTGATGACTTGGCTACAAAAAAAAAGCTGTCGCATTCCTATCATTACTGGCCAGGGCAAAACAAACTTTACTTTCACATGTTGATTTTTTGTGTCATACTGTACGTCACACTATATGGTGTAAATTGTAACACTGGAACCTGCCATTGAACAGCAAACACTATAATTGACATGTGACTGAATGTACAGTAGTGTGGCTTTCTTGTGTTCATTTGTTTATACAAATGCTATATATGATCATATTGGGATTTTAATTTAGACTATAGAATTATGTTGCAATTTAACACACAAAACTTCTGTTTAAGAAAACAGTGGATTTAAAATTACTCAGACTCTTTCCTACTTCCTGTCACCTCTCTTCTATACCTATAAAACAGTGATTTTTTAATACTGCTCATTGCTTAGATTGAGTAGGAGCAATATGGTGTGATTTCTGTACAAACACAACTGTCTAAGATAATTTAAGATATTAAAACGAGACAGGCTGTAGTCAGGTGCTTCCTGGGCCTTGTCATAATGTACGGGCCAGTCCAACATCAACAACTAAAGGAAAAAAAACCCTCACACGTTTCCCAGTGTGACAGAGGCAGCAGACAGTGTGTGCCCAGCACACTGGTCCAGAGTGTGCTTGTCATGATTGAAACCAGCCCCTGTGCTCCTGGCAGGTCACATGCTCAGATATGAAATCGGTTACACACACACACAACCGCCCCTCGTGTTTGTGTGATCCATCAGGGCTTCTGCTACACTGAAGAGGTCCCTGTCAATCCACTCTGGGCCAAATGCTCAACGGGGTGCAAATGACAAATGAGGAATAAAGCGTCAAACAATGAGCAGAATTGCGCCTGTGGAACATGCACCAGACACAGCAGCATTCTGGCAAACACTCACATTCCCCTGCACACATACGCACCATCAGACGCAAACAGGCTCGCGCACAAACGCTGGGAGACTTTTACTCAAATATTTACACAGACACGGGCTTCAGAACCTCATAATTCTTTTGAACACTGCTCGTGTGAAGATGTTAATCAGTCTTGCTTCACGTTAGCTGAACTGGCAGCATGTGGGTCTCTGTAAATTTGTTTCTCTTATCTTTTGCCTGCTTTGTTTTGCTTCTCAGATTTATCCAGCTCTGTAAGCTTATCTTAATGCATTCGAGTTCTTCTATCTCAGTACACTCGTTTGTCTCTGTCTTATCTTTACAGTGAACCATGCGAAGTACACTAAGCAGGAGGACTCGTATGCGTTTGAGGAGGATAGCAGCAGTGAGAGTCTCTCTCCCGAGCAGTCTCACAGTGAAGAGTGCCAGAGTTTTGCTGAAGCCCCCCCAGAAAACAAGACCAGCAACTCGCCCTCCCCCTCTCTGACCAGTACCAGCCAGGTGAGAAACTGCCCTGTCCAACAACGCAGGAAACTGTAGAATAAGACGACGACAAAATGGGGCTCACAATCATTTAGTATTGTTTCTTCAGACTGTTTACTAGTTTGATTGGAGAAACGTTCTCGCATTATTCTGGTCACAGAAATATCAGCTGTGGTCAGGCCTCCACAGAATCTGTGTCCCCAGAACTCCACAGAAAACTTACAAAGAAACTCACGTCATTTACAAAGCTCCACATATTCTGGGCCACTTTCCACATTTGCTTATAAAATATTAAAAATTGTATTTTATCAACCAATTAGACTGTAATACTCTTAGCTATTAAACCCATGCCACGGAACATTGCTAAATAAAAAATGCAAATAGCCGTGTGTTCAGTTGTGTTCAGTTAGCATAATAAAATAAATTGTCTTTAAAAGAAATTAAATTCTACCCATCTTTATTTGTTTTATCAGAGGTTGTGCATTCAGTCAGCCTCTCCAATGTTTTGGCACATATTTCCTGACAACATTTGGCATGTTAATCATTTTGAATATGCAGTTTATGGTCATTTTATTTTTTCTTACTTTGTTGTATTTATTTTTTATTTTTGCTTTTGTATGATAAACAGTTTTGATAGTGAGTTCGGTTGCCACTCCACACAAATATGGATCATGAGGCAAAGTCAAGTTAGAACCTGTGGTTTAGTGGTTACACAGTAAGTAGCTTAGAAAAGTGTCCCCCTGTGGTCATAAAGGGAACTGCAGGGTTCTGCGCAGGGTTCTGCTCAGGCTCTTGAGACGCTGTTTGACAGATCTTTGACTCATGGCCCAGCTTAGCATGCCAGCGTGTTCTTTAAACAGTGAAAGGTGTATTGTATTGTGGTCGTTGATTTGATTGCTTCATTAGAATGATCGGGCGTTTGCCAGCAGGTAAAATAAACGACTCACTGGCATGACATCATTACATCATTACCATGATCACGTGCAGTACGAGCGCTGCACATTAACAAATATTTATTTCAGCATTGTGTCTGTCTGCTGGCGAGAGCTGTAAATTATATACATGTTTAAGAATAGTGATGTTACGAAATATATAAATCTGGTACAAACAATGTTTCATTGTGAGTGTTTTACCCTGTTAAAAAGCCAAGCTTCATGTAGACATCTGCATGCTGGCTCTCACAAATTAATAATTGGATTAGATTATAATGTAATAGCTAATATTATAATGTCATATATAATAATGTTCAATTCATTTGACTGTGTGAAGGGGTCTCAGAACAAAGAGGCCACCCCTAAAAAACAAGAGGAAAATGTGACCAGCAACCAGACATCTCCACCCATTCCTGTCCCTGCTATAGTTAAGGTAGGAATATGAAATGTATTTGCTGTTTACAAACATCAAACACAAAGTTATTATTATGCAGTCATTGCAGTCAGACGTTCTAATCACACGTCTAATGTTTCATATGAAGTCATTTAAATTCACTGTTCTTTGACTATGAAAAGCAGTCCAAAATGTCTGATAAGAACCGCCACAAGAAGCCCAAAGACATCAAGCCCAAAGTGAAGAAACTCAAGTACCACCAGTACATCCCACCGGACCAGAAGGCAGAAAAGTCTCCACCTCCACCCATGGACTCCGCCTACGCTCGGCTCCTGCAGCAGCAGCAGCTCTTCCTGCAGCTGCAGATTCTCAGCCAGCAGAAACATCAGCAGCACACGCACTCTCATCAGCACCAGAGCCAGAGCTTCAGCTACCAGACCCTGAACCAGCACACACCACATAAGTGAGTCCAGTAACCACAATGATGAAGAGAACGTTTTAAAACTCATTCTAAATTTACGAGAATGGGGAGTCACACTACAGCTGTCACAACGTTAAGTGTGTTCAAACGTTTGGGTTGTAGTGTATGTCTACATGTTTAATTCTTTATGTGTTAAAGGCAATCCAGTGAACAGCAAACGTCCTGTAGTTCAAGTGTACCAACTAGTGGTGTAAGCAGTAGCTCGTCATCTCCTGTGAAGACCAGCTTCTGCAATCCCAGCTCCATCACTGCAGTCAGAGCAGGGCCACTGCCTGCTAACCTGGACGACCTAAAAGTAGGTTTTCATTGTTCTCACGTGAGGGTATGTGGTGTAATCAGTAAAGCCCCGGGCTGGAAACAGCAAGGTTTGGGGTTTAAAACCCACACAATTTATCTGTGAAAAGTTGAGTAAGTTGTACCGTAAGTCACTTTGGATCATGTTTTGGGTTGGCAGGTATCTGAGTTGAGGCAACAGCTAAGAATTCGTGGGCTGCCTGTGTCTGGCACTAAAACAGCTCTGATTGAGAGACTGCGGCCCTTTAAAGACTCTAGCTCCAGTTCTCCATCCAGCTCTGGAGACACCTGCACTGTGATGTTTCCAGTGACCCCCACCGGATCTGTGTCATCCTACCAATCACCGAGCGCCATGTCTCATGGTGGGGGTTACTACCCCTTCTGCAGCACCAGCTCCACCCCGCCCATTTCTCCAGCCTCCTCTGACCTCTCCGTCAGCGGCTCCTTGCCTGATAGCTTCAGTGATGTCACCATGTCCTCCCCACAGTTCAGCCTGCAGCCGTCTCCAGCCCAGCTGAGCACAGATGAGGGCCACAGCATGTCAAGTGCCCTCGGCATAGGCTGTCTGCGCGGGGACTCCCAGACTGGTTTAGAGTCTCTAGGTCTGGATGCAGAGAAGGACAAGATGTTGGTGGAGAAGCAGAAGGTGATTGAGGAGCTCACATGGAAGCTGCACCAAGAGCAGAGGCAGGTGGAGGTGCTACGGATGCAGCTCCACAAGAGGAAGCGTGTCCACTGCCTGCCAGAACGTTCTGCTCCAACCCCAGGACCCCCATCACAACACACGATGCATCTCCAGCCTCCAGCTCAGATGCAGCAGTTCTATGGAGTGTCTGTTAAACAGGAACATGTGGCTTCAAGCTGCCCTCTTTCATCCAAGCAGCTCAAAGGTGGTCCAGGCAATAGCAGCATGGAGGGGATGGGTCACTGTGACCTACACAGTAATCCCCACTGCCTTGAGGTGCCCTCCTCTGGAAGTCCCGCTGGACTCTCAGCATTCCTGAGCCCTCAGTGTTCTCCTCAAGATTCTCCTGTCACCAAAACCTCCAGCAGCCCCCAGCCCAGCAGCCTGCCTTCATCCCCCAGCCACCCCTACATGCTGACCCCACCCCTCGGCAGAGACGGTTGCTCTCACCCACTTCCTCAAAATGGACCTAGAGCACACAATATTCAGGTACCTGACATCATGCCAAGAGCTGAATGCTTCTAATAAACGTCGAAATTTGCAGAAATTTGCAAAAGCTGAAAGCTGTACTGCTGTGGTACTTTAAAATCAATGCTATTTACACGGAAGTACACAATACTTTAAAAGATACTATGCTGCATGTCCAAACAGTGGTGTATGACCATGATATTGTTAGCGTTAGCATCTTGAGCTATGTAGCTTACATTTAGACATTTACATTTAGGCATTTGGCAGACGCTTTTATCCAAAGCGACTTACATTGCATTATATTACACATTGATCACTATACATTGAGTATGTGCAATCCCTGGGATCGAACCCATGACCTTGGCGTTGTTAACGCCATGCTCTAACCACTGAGCTACAGGAAAGCAGCTAACTGGTGAAAAATCTCTTTCAGTTACAACAGAAAAATGTCAGACAGACAGTGAGCTGTGCATATCCATCTGACCAAAGAAGCTTACCGCCTGTATACCAAAACCCTGCGGAGAACAACCTAAACCCCAGAGGGTTATCCAAGGCCAAGAATGCTAACATGCAGCAAAAAGTATGTGAATCACTAATTAAGTGTAACAAATTAATCCTGTGCTTTAAACTTCATTCATGCACAAAATCTCACATGAAAAACATTGCCTAGTTTTTGTTTCTCCTATTACAGTAAGTCTCAGTTATATTGTGACAGATATCTTCTGTTCAACTGCATTTGAAGTCCCATATTTAAATCATTTTTCACAAAGCATTCAAGCAGTCATGTGTCTCAATCAACAATTCACTGAGCTATTTCATCATGAGGTCACAAGCTCTACAGAACATGAGCACGGTCATGTGATCATCACATGCCCAAACATATGGAAGATCTCACACCAGGTGATGCTTAATCTCTCTGGTATTTATTGTGACTCCACCACAGTGTACACCATCTTTAAGAATGATATGATAGATTCCCTAAACAAGCAGACAGACACATCACAGAAACCTTTGATGCCCTTCACATGATCCAAACATACACACGGTGTCTGCCACACATCAAAGAGACCCTTCAGAACCTTCTCTCTTCCTCACTCCATCTTCCTCTTCAAAGGTGTAACGGTTTGCCATGTTTTTGTCTCCTCCCACTGCAGTGCATGCCCCAGCTAACCGGCAACGTTCTCAGAACATTGACTAAAAACATTATTGCGGTATCAATAGTAAAACTTTTTTAATGTTATATATCGTATATCAAAAACGTTATTCTTAAGATGTTAATGAAATGTTTTAAAAGGTAATAGAATTAAATTAAACAATGTTTAATTAATCTTAATGTTTAGAATTAAACAATGTCCAAAACACAGAATGCTTAGAACTTTCCTAGAACCTCCGAAACGTTTTTAACGTTTGTGTTACTTAATGAAAATGTTAGGAAAACAATCCTACAAGTAAAGATTGTTAGCTGAGACTCTGCTCTCACACTCTGTATCCACAAGCAGCAGTTTTCTGGCTGTCTTGTGTAGAAAAGAGCTTTCTCTAGAATTCTTGCTGAAGAGAAATGTATGAGTGGCAGTGTTAACGCTGGAGTCACAATGCTGTATTGTGTACTTCAGAGTTGACTGCTCTCCTCAGTGTCGCCCGCAGAAATAAACATTTGCCAGCAACTCTGAGCGTAACAATAATAGCTGAAGCACATTGTGTTTGAATGTGATCATAACTAGATGTGTGTATAGTCTTCAGAACGACAGCACGGAACGTGTCGAATCTGTTTTAAAACAACAAACATCAAAACAAGAGTTTTCACACTCACACTTCTGTGATGTTCCTGCAGGAGATGACCAGGAGTCAGCAGATGGATGAACTTCTTGATGTTCTCATTGAGAGTGGAGGTGAGTATCTCTCCTAATTAGTGTGACATGAAACCTTTGTTTCAGCTCATTTATTTGATTCTGTCAGTTGTATGGAAACTGTAATCAAATACGTCAGAGCAAACGCTTGTGAGGCGCCTCCAGACCAACGACTGAATTTCATCCATTAATCAAGACCAGACGGCTATTTTCACTCCCATTAAGTCACTGTTCGTGCTGTGTTGTGTTCCCTTTCTTCCAAAGAAATGCCAGCAAACGCCAAAGACGAGAGGTCCCATGTAACCAAAGTTGTGCCTCAGCTTACAGTTTCACCAAGTGGCACCAGCGGAGTGGCTGTACCCAAGTTCCACAGACACTTCAGTCACATTTCACCCACTCTGCTTTCATACGAGCACGCCGCAGCTCATGGGGATGGCCACCTGGAGGCACTACTGAGCCCAATAAGTCGACAAGGGGATGCAGTGCTTCTAAAGATGGGAGCTGAAGATGGACACTTGGAGGAGGCAGGGGAAAGCTTTACCGTCTCTCACCATGACGACAAGTTGCTTGGCAACCGTGATATGATGGACACGCCTTTATCACCCATGGCTACCAAAGTTTCAGCAGTCGCTGCAGATAGCCATGGGCTGGGAGTGACCTTTACAGAGTCATCATGGGAGACAATGGAATGGTTGGACCTGACTCCGCCCAGTTCAGCTACAGCGTTCAATAACAGCATGCCGCCTCCTGGTCCGAGCATCTTCAACACAGAATTCCTTGATGTGACAGATATCAACTTGAACTCTGCCATGGATCTGCACTTAGAACATTGGTGAGCTGGAGCAGACGCCAAAAAGACGCCCAGCAAATGTTCCCTATGCCAGAGTTTTACTATGCACTTCAATAAACAAACGCCATATTTCAACAGTGCCTTAAAAATCTTAACAAGGACATAAGCAGCAGATGAACAGTTTTCATGATGTGGTCTCCACGGTAACCACGGTAAAATGCTTCTTATACGGTCTTCTTACAGCTTGACTAAAACAAACAGTGTTTTAATACTGTTCCATCATGATCCATCAAAACGTGAAAACAGTTTTGACTGGATTCTGGGTAAGAATGTTTTTATTACTGGAAACAAAGATCCTACAAACCAAATTGGATTCAGGCAGGAAAATCGATACCAAATTCAAAAGCATTTTGTGAAACCACTTGTAAATACTCCATTGTACGGACAAAAAACTACATTTTATTTCGTCTGCACATTTGTGGTGTGGGAAAACACATATTAATGCCTGAAATATGTTCACAATCATCATGTAGTATCTCACATGTACTCATTCGTGCTATTGTAAATCTCTCTTCACACTTTGCACTTGAGTAGCAGGGCTCATAGTCATGTCACACTTCTGCTTCTGCATATATTTCTTTGACATTTTTCCTTCCCCATTATCTCCATTTGTTAATTTATTTAGAGACCTGAAACTTGTTTTTTACGTGACACTACATTCTTCAGAAAGGAAATGGATCTCAATACAATCAGAATCTCAGACTGTGTGTGGCTGTCAGCATAATCACTAGAGAAATGAACTATAATTAGATGAATCAAGTCTTTGCTCACAAGGGCTAAAATAATGATGCATAATTAAACATTTGCTCACTTCTTTCCCCCAGTATGTTTTGCATTCGGAGTCGTGATCTTTGCTTTAATAACACTGTTTATTTTTAACATAACATTTATTAGCTGTTCTTGTTTTTGACTCTTAAGATCTTAGCGTTCTGATGTATTTATTTCAGCCTTTTCTTTTCATTGGCATATTTATACATATTTATGTGACATTCCTGTTATTAAAAACGAGAGTAAACTTTTTTTATGGTTAAAAAACTCATTTAATGACATCAGTGTGAAAATAGTTAAACAAATGATGTTTCTTACAGTATAATGATCAGATAAACTCTTATATGATTCCCATCACTGAGTTACATCATCATATAACACACTGATACTTTGTTTCAGTTGAATGTTTGAAACACTAAAACAGTAACTATTTTACACTCTCTGAAACCATAAAATATATGAATGTCAAATTTCTGACATCAGAATTTAAGCATCTAAAAACCAAAAACAGAGGCAACGTCACTGACAGGTGATGTCAACTGTACCAGCACTTGTGAAAAATTGAAACTAATATATAGACTGTATTAACTTCAGCTGTGAAAATCAATTGTACATCATATGTGGTAAATTCTGGACCTTTTGTTGTTTTGTTAAGTTTTTTTTACTAGTTTTACTAGTCATTGATTAGCAAAAAGAGAAGTTTCTTTATAGTTAGTGTTAGCGCACCAAAAGCTCAAACTGTGAATTAGTTTGTCTGTTTATCAGGTTTGGTTTTTTTTCGGTCTCTAACATTTTTTTCCACCTTGATGCTTTTGACTTACAAATAGGAACAAAACACCCCCTTTGTCCAGGGGTGGGATGGGCGCTCTTTGTGATGCTTTGTATGTCAGATTTTTAACAAATAGCAAATGAACAGTTCTATAAGATATGCAGGTTGGGTTTTAATTAATGATGATTACACATTTAAGAATTAAATGTGAGAATTAAAGACAACGATGGATTAAACCAACTAAGGTATGACATATAAAAGACCAGCAACTATCTGTCCTATTATCTTGAAATACAGAAAAGTATTTGGTACAGCCAGCTAATATTAGGTCTATAATCATGATTTTAAATAGTGCACAAAAATGTTTTACATAGCATTGTAATATCAGGTTGTATAAAGAATTTCAAATACTCCTAAAGAAAGATTTATTTTTCTATGTTTAGTATCAGTCAGAACGCTCATTCTGCTCATGAAACCAACAGTCCACTAGAATGAACTTTGCTATCTTATGTTTTCCTGTTTTACTTTTCTAGAATGTAAAATGTCATTCCACAATGTTCACGTTTTTCAGCGTTTCTTCTGACAGAGGTCAGCAGATGTTAACACCAGCAAATGTCCAGTATTATTACTTCTTTCATTCCCATGGAAAAACAGAATTTTGTGTCTTGTTTCTTGATTTCTCCGGGGGAAAACTATATACATTTGACAAAAAGCTTTTGTATTGCTTGGCCACTAAACAACTTTACAATATAAACTGTCCCATTATTTGTCTACACCACTGTATTACTATTACAAGAGTTCAATAAACAAACATAAACCATGATTGCCTTCATCAGTCCTGTCCACTATACAGTGTTGTATAATGCATCAGCAAGATAAAACTATACCAAACACTTTTCTTCTCTTTTTTTAAACAGTTTATTTACAGTTGCTCTAATTACTGTTCACAATGACTACTTCAAAATATAAAAAACACAACTTTGCAAACAAGTTATTGTAGCAGCAACTGATTTTTGTTGAGGGTTCTGATGCGTTCGTGCACATAACCGCATGTTGGTATATAAATATACAATAATGTACACAGGGAATGTCTGAGTATCTGGTTTTATTCTAGCATTTAGCCCATCTGTGTGTTCATATCTAACCGAGCAGTATACAGCCACATCCAAATTCTGTAACAACTGACCCGCAGGCAAATCATTTAATCATTTTAATAATGTGAAGTTGGCTTCATATATGTCTTCATTAAATAGGTGCCGTGTATAAGACAAATAGCCTGAAGCAGTCAAAGGTTATTATATCCAA
>JAZGTJ010006903.1:0-23945 GCA_036877575.1 Botia almorhae
CACACACACACACTGTATTATTGTAGGTGTGTGTTGATGTTCCAGAGAGCTTTGATATCTAATGTGTTAGACTGACTGATTGTACAAGAGGGGAAATATAAACATGCAAGCTTGTTGGACCTTCGATCATGTAGATCTGTCTCCCTCACATTGCCTTTGACACAATCTCTCTCTTTCACTCTACCTCTCTAGTCCCTCCATTGTCCTCTAAAAGGAGTCAAAACAGGCACTGACATTAGACACCTGTGGTGTGTCGCAGATGTGTTTCACTCTGGTGGATGGCTTATGAGACTATAAATGTTTGAGATTGTCATGTGTGGATAACTCCACTTCATGCAGAGAAAGCTGTATCTGCTCTTTGTGAACCACCTCATACATACATGCACTTCATACATGCTACTCTAAGAAATGTCATTAAAAATTTTTACAAAATTAAAAAAACAAAAAACGTCTTTATTAAATATTAAATTTAAACTGAAACAATCTAGGGGCGTAGGACTGGTTTATGTCTCCTGTCAGCGGTTCTGCAGCTCTAGCAGACCCAATAACTTAAACATCTGCGGTTGGAAGACATTTTTGTCTGTATGTACGTGCACCTGTGGGGTAATGAATTAACCTGCTGTACTAGCTGATGGCACAATGCCCAGGTGATGCCATGGTGATTCTATAGTCATAGATCAGACAGGTGGTGATTGTTCTAACAAATACATTTCCACTGTGTTTCTGTTTCCACAGTTGAGGTATCAGCATGGGCTGTCCACACCGGACCTGCGTCAGACTTTACCCAACTTGAAGAACTTCTTAGAGCATGGACTGCTTGTGCGATGGTGAGTTGGAACGCCTCTGTTTCTATAAAATACTATTGGTTTTTGCTCAAGCGAGAATCACTGGTGCTTTTGCTCGTATTTTGGGTTCGGGATTAAAACAAACCCTTTGACATTTGACTTCCAGAAACCTCAAATTGCCATGCTATTTAGAAGGTGTGCCGTATAACTTTGCAACGCAATTAGACATTTTGCTTGCGATTAAATAATGGAAAAGATCCATTCAGGGAGAGATCTGAATCATATTTAGGAATGAGAAAATCATAGAAATTTGGGTGGTGGTTTTGGGCTGGGCTTTGTAGAATTGCTTCAGTAAGTAACCTACCGTGCATCGCCCTGGCAACCACCCACAACAGCTTTCTCACAGGCAAACATCACTGACATTTGCTTGAGATAATATAGTCCAAGTCTGAGAATTAAATACTGTGTTTGCTTTCTAATTTGGGTCTCTTGATAGTCAGTTGCCCAAAAGTGCTGTAGTCACTTCAGAATGCAACAAAAGAGTCATTCTAACATAAAAGACTCATCAATGGTGATAAATTCTTCTTTGTATGCCTTTAAAACCAGTGGCCCACAAACCACTAAGACACGCCGTTAAAGAAAGTCTGCTTTTGATCTCTACAGATCCTTCTTGGTTCGACGAATAGGCAAAGCATCTATCTGAACGTTAATTTAATAATCTATGTTTTGAAAGGAAGAAGGCCAGGTTGAGTAAAACGGTTCAGTATCTTCCGTCCTCTAAGTAACGCTTAATGGATTGTGGAAATGCTTAAGATAGAACAGATGACAGTGTGACCTCTTGCCGTCCTTGAGCAGCAGGAAGTTGAGGAGGAAGTGGAAGTCCAGCAAACTAGCTGCCGTGTCGCAAGCCTAAATGGAGCTGTGGAGTGGCGGCAGGGGCACAGCAGTTGTGTTGACTCAAAGGTTTGCTTGGAACCATGTAAGAGTGGTTTCCTCTTGTTCTGGGGGGTCATCGGCCAGACCAACCAAAGAACCACAGAACTTTCCTCATACGTCTAGCTTGTGCTGAGTTACGTTATTCAGTGTGGCCATCTGCTAGCTGTGTAGCTCTGCTACTCCTGTGTGTCACGTGCACTGACTTCTCAGTGTGTCACACAGAAAGTCTAGACCAGAAGATGTCAACCGTGGGGTCACCAGAGATGCTGTTGGTTTTAGCATAACTTTAATAGGCAAACTGTAAACGTAGAAATAATAAATACATAAATAATACTTTTTTTAAACATAGAATACAATGTGACCTAGATGCAAAAAATAAATGTAAAAGGCTCGGTGTTGCATGGATACGTATGCAGAAGTGACCATGGTTTACTTACTATGAATAAATTGACTAAATAGTGTAGTATTAACATGCACTGTAATTTCTCACATATGTGATCCTAAAGTGGATATATCAGTTCTGTTATGTTAGTGGGGTGTGGTCACAGAAAGAAAGGTTAAGTAATTCTGATATAGGCTTTCTACACAGTAAGTGTCTCTCCGGATCCACAGCCGACATATAAATATAGATTAAAGGCATTCTTCTTAGTTTCAGTTATTCAGACAGTTTTTTTTACATGAGCATTCCCTTTCTCTCCTCCTCAGTTTAGATTATGTTTCCAGGGTGGGGGCCAGAGATGTGAAATATTGGTCCATAAAACCCAGGAATAACTCTGCGGGGAAAGCACAGGAAGGACTGGGAATGGGAAAGGGAAAAGTGGAGAGGGATCAGCCACTTCTGTTTGGGAAAGAGCACCGCACAGGTGCATCATGGGAAATAGTGCTCTCGGCCTGTATACTGCAAATTCAGTAGAGCTCTCGGGGAGCAAGGGTGGAGTGATGTTCAGAAGAATTAGGTCAAGGATTATTCACAGATATTGGGAAAATATGGAGATTTTTTTTTACCCTTAATCCCAGTAAACTTGTATGTGTGGTTTCCGAGCTGCTGAGGGAAACAGGAGATGTTTTGCCCCCTGAGGAGTTTTTGAGGCTTGGGGAAATTGTTTGATCTGTAAACATTTGTCATAAAAGTTGGCAGGGCCTAAACACATACTGTCCTAACCCCCCAGTGTATGTACAGGAGTTTTGCACATGTGTTGCATGTCTAACAAATCAATTTCTGAACTGCGGTTTTTAATATTTGATCCTTTTGCAATATTGTTGGCTCAGATTGCTGGACTCTGTATGCATTTTATTTGGATTTACAGATGTAACGTAAAGATTTAACTATGGATTTAACTTGGGAAATTTAACATGGGAAAATTACCTAATTCCAAGCCCCTTTTCCTAAACTTGTTTTGTAAATACACAATCACACAAGCTATAATGATAACAGCAACCACAAACAATTTCCAGGCTGAAATTGTTGGTTGTCACAGGAATTATGGGATATGGCTGGCCATAACCAGGCCCACCCAGAATTAATGTTTTTTTACACTGTTTGAGATGGGAAAAGCCAACGAGTTCTGTGAAATGGATTTACATACTGTGAAATGTGTTAGCCTGAGCTGATTGTGCTGTACTTTTATTGGTGGCAGAAAGCATTATAAGATATAGAATATATAAAATTATCTAAAATATTTATCAGTATGTGCATTTCCAGGGATATAAACCCAAGACCATAGCAGTGCTAACGCAGTTCTCTACCAGCTGAGCTACAGAAATCCAGTCAAAGAAACCCAGTCAGTTTTTATCAGTTCTGACTGATCTTTTCATCATTCAGCTGCGTTTCCATTCCATTAAATTTTCCATTTAAATGCTTATTGCCAGTGAGATTCAGCCTTCATAGCCTTGATCTGTAGCCATAATTACTCTCATGCGTGCTGGTGGTTTCTTTTGCCTGCCAGTCCAGCTGGACCCAGAACAGTCTGCGAAATGATAGCAGAGAGAAAAATCATGTTCTGTTTATATGAGCAATAGATTATAAGGAATGTATAGATTCTAATTTCAGTTCTGGTGCATTTACATTAGTGCTAAAAGAATAATTTATTGTTAGGATCAATATACTTAACCAATTTACAAACGACCTATTTGTAACTTATTTGTGACTGTAATTGTACTTGTAGTAATAGAAGCAATTATAGCTAATTATTGTAGTTACTAATTAACAAATTACAATACAAATAACTACTTATTGTACTGTTTAATGTGTAATATATGATCTATATTTCTGTGCTCTGTTCACATCAGCACATCAACATCAGACATTCTATTAACAAACTAAAGACCATTAACAAACCAAATGGCACAAAAAATTGTTCGGTCCCATCATGTTACAAAAAACAAAATTGAAAATTGAAACCGGTAATGAGCGATGAACAGAGTGTATGACCAAACAGAACGAGGAGACATGGAAAGGAAGATGGCGGAGGAGGATGTGGCACTGCTGTGTTGATGACGTGTCCTGCCGAGTTTAAACCGAATATGCGAAACATTCTGTTATTGATTGCGCAACATCAGTGCAGGACTCTGGCAGTTCTTAAGAGGTTCTACAGCCCCACCGTGGAGCTCTTGAATGTGGGTGAAGACAGCGAGGCGTGGGGGGGTCGGTGTGGAAGTAAAGGGGCTGATTTGACTTACTTCCCCAGGATGGAAACTGTACATTAGGTTTAAATTGGAAGTTCTGAAGAAGCCTCCAGAACCCTGGTGGCAGTGTAACACTAATACCATCAATCATCTTCTTTCAAACCCTTTGTGCACCCCCCCCCCTTTTTTATTAAATAGGATGAAGCTCTTATTGGTTGGTTTGGTTTAAATGAAATTATTTGGCCTGTAGCTTTGGCGTAAATTTTGAAGCTTCTCCCCCTTTTTGGTTTTATAACTTTTATAACCATATATGGCCTGGGACGCTTTTCTATCTATTTGTAAAAATTATTCATAACGTGACTCTTCATTACAGAACTGTACAACAGACTGCCAAATAGTTTAATCGTAGACCTGATTTATAACAATCAATATTACTGGATGTGCACCCATATGGTAATCCCTTAATCTCAGGTACACTTAGAAATAAAAATACTTTCAATGCTAACATGCTTTCTTCTGTCTGTGTTTAATGAGCAGAGAAATACATGATTGATTGAGTGGCACTGACACGTTCAATATAGCTCCGCTTTGTTTGAGTGTCTCAACATAGCAAAAATTGTCTTAACCAATAGTGTGAGTTTGGGGGTGGGACTTCCTGTTCTTCCCATTCTCCTTGAGTGTTTGGAGAAAATGTTTAAATATATTTATTTTTGTTTTTTCTGCTTTTGCCGCTAGTGCTGTAGATATTACACCCAGCGGCTTTAAACTTTGCATAACCCCAGAGCAGAGTCTGTGCAAAATATCAATTTTATTTCAGGTTTTGCAGAAAAGCTCCCACACAAACACAACACCAGACAATAATTCAGAGTGAGGAACTCTTGAAGCTGTCGAGATAGATTTGCACAGATGGGATGAAGCTGTCTCTCTGGATAACGCTGATAACGGATAGGTGCTTGCGTTCACATCTGGTGGAATCTTCCTTCAACATTCTCTCAGCGTTCCTCCAATGTTCCGTTATTATTTACAGTCATACACAACCACATCGCCAAAATTGCATTCCGATTACAGAGGCCCGAGCGCATCCTTATGGCTGTGACAGCTTTGACGGCGATGTGGCTGGAAACAAGCCCACATGTGCAATAATTTCTGTCATTCTTTGTGTTATGAAAGATTTGTATAAACAATGCAAAGCAATGAAACTTTATTACTGGAGCGTGACCGGACCAGGAACCAGGAAACGGCCCAATAAACAATGCATTTTTAATCAATAGGTGCATTTTTGCGCGAGCATTTTTGCGACGCTAGTTGAGTTTAAATGTGGACCAGCCCGTCTGTAATCAGAACAGTCTGTTTTTTTGACTTTCTTGGATCCAAATGAGAGCAAAGGAAAATGTTGTAATACATTTTTCTAGTCATATACTAGTCATAATAGAAATATTAAAAGTAATCTTAAGAAAAACATATACCAGTACCTTCAGATGAAAGAGGTAAATCTGAGGTAATCCAGTGAGCCAGTGACAGCATAACATGGTTTAAACTGAATTGTAAAAATTACAGTGTGACACGAATCTGCCTATGTACAGATGTACTGCCTATGTAAACATAAACGAATGAACCTATAAAAACATAAATTCGTCTAATGTGTACGTCAGCATTTATTTGTTTACATGTGCTTGTATGCTCTCAGGAGACCTTATTGGCAGCATCATACATGGCGTTGAGTTGTAGGAATTTAAACGTTATTTCAACTATCTTTTAATTAACTGTCATCCCACATGTATTTTCGCCTCTCACCCAACTGTGGAGAATTTGTGGTTTCTCAAATGCCTCCTGGGCAGTTTGAATCTGTGTCTCCTTCCAAAGTCTGTTTCACTAGAACACTCACCTCTACTGCTGTAACATTTCCCTGTTTACTCGCAGACCGCCACTCATTCCAACACAGGAAGCCCCGAGATACGTCCCTCAGCCTGCCAGTGCTCTGCTCTCATCTTATGGAGAAGTGAAAAAGGTTTGGGAAAAGTCTAGTTTAGTCCAGCAGAAAAAATGTTCTGCATGAAAAATATTATGATGGTTCTGCGAGATCGGTCTGGCATGCTTCAGCGCAAATAGCCCCCCCCCTCGTCTCTTTCCTTCATCACACACACACATTTGCTTGCTAGCCCCACACCATCCACGGTATACCCAGGCCTCGTGCTCTTGATTAAGGGCTGTGGTTTGACACATGTTTAGTGGAACTCATTTAGAAAGGAAAGCACATGGTAACAAATAGCCTGCTGTTCCAAACAAGAAATGCTTTATTTTGTCCTGCTTAGGGCTTTGACGTCTAAACACCCGGCTAGATGGAGCCCATATGTTTTACGTATCTACATAACACATGCATGAGGTTTGTTGGGCTTGCGCAGTGAACCGGTACTAAAAAAGTAACGCAATACGATATAATCATTGAAAATTTCAGTATAGCAGAACGCAGCTTTTCAGCACAGATCGACAGCTCAGGCAGTTTGACATGAAAATGTAAAACTAAATAAGTTTACACGTGTGATTCATTAAACGTTTTTTTAATGCATTGTACTGAATTTGACATTATAAGACTTTAATTTTGTCATTTTGTCACAGTGAATTTAATCCAGAACACAACAAAATCATTTGTGCTCCTCACAATTCAATTATTATTAATAATTTTATTATTGAATATTATTAAAGTTAATGTGTGTAATATAACCAGTGTTTTTATAGTCAGCATATATGAAATTTCTTTAGTGTCTAAAAGATGGCGGTAGATTCCAGATTAAACTGGTTATTTCCACAATCAGAGATTGTCATTAGCAGACCGTAACTGACACGTTGCCTTTTGAACTGCTTTCTAATGCTTTGCAGATTCAGTTCTGACTGCTGTTTTGAAAGGCTATGGTTTCGTTCACAGTAACGTTTCATTTGGAATGACTTTCTCCATTTCACATCTAAAAACTGGATCTAATTACGCGCCAAACGGTCAAAACACAAGATCATTTGGGAAATCAGAAATTCGCGTCACGATTATTATCGGTGAACGTTTGTTTTCAATGAAGTGATGAGGAATTTAGAAGCGTGTTTATTTTCGGAATTGAAATAGTTTATTTTAGAATTGTTTATTTTTGGTATGGAAATCCGTTGGACAACTATATATATAATGAGCAATATAGCCTGTCTAGCCACGTACAGGTGTAAAAGAATATCTCTATCACATATACGGCTGTCCCCACCTGTTAATGATGTAAAAGAATCACTACAGTAATGTATTAAAATCAGGGCTTATATTGCTTCCAGATTAGTTTTCACAGAAATAGAGTCAGGTGGAGCACAATGCATTGTGGGTAAGAGTGTTGCGTGCAGTCTGCTCTGTTGTATGCTGCGTATTTTTTGGCAAATGTTCTTCTACATATTCCATATTTACAGTGTAAAAAGTTTATTTTGTTAGTAAAGAATCTAAAGATTATCTTACATGTGTTTGATTTCGTACAATAAATAATAAGCCTATTAAATTAATTCGTTTTCATTTTTGTTTCTTTTAAAACAGTATAGATCACTTGTGCATGGTGATACTTTTATATAACGATGCAGTATGTCTCAAAACCATCTGTGAAGGTTCTTGTTTAAGGATGGCGAATCCAACACAATAGTTTTACTTTTTTGATGTCATATTTCAGAAGATGTATGTTACCGAACAGCTGTGTGTGTTTTAGGGCAGTGTGAGTGTATTTATACGAGTGCGTGTGAGGTAGAGGATCAGAGGTTCTTGCTGTGCTCTCCCAGACTCTCAATGTGTGTAAATGAATTATGAGATGATCCATCAGAACCAAAGAGCCTGAACTGACAGCAGAATCTTCACACTCTGAGTTCTGTTCCTGTCTCTGCTTCTCTCCTTCACGCTCTGCTCCTGCACGTTCCTGTCACTGTCAGACTGTAATGCTTAGGAACAAGTTACCAGTTGGAGATTTCTCATGAATATTAAACTAACATATAATTAGTGTTGGGTTAAAATGCACCATTGTGGGGTACTAGGAACGGAATGCAAGGGTCCCGCTGTAACTTGAAATATATTGTTCAAGACGGTGAATTTGATACACAAGCACAGTTTTTATGTCTGCGGTGGTGGAGCTTTGAAGAGGGTGAAGTTAGAGACCCAACTACAAGACTGTTTGACAGTCTAACAGCATACAAAATCACAACACTGTCACCACTGCAAAAGTCAAAACAGTGACTGCAAAAGTAACAGTTCACCCAAAAATGAAGTTCTGTCATCACCTCCTCACCTTCATGTTCTTCCAACCTGGATTTCCTTACTGATGCAGAACACAAAAAATATATATTTTGAATAATATCTGAGGTGTTTTCTCAACATTCAGATTTTAATCTTTGGGTGAACTATTCCTTTAATGTAAAAATAATCTACAAAACAATAACCATGTGCCTCTGTTTCTGTCTTCCTCTCTCTCTGTTAGTGATAAGCACCATGTCTCCATGTCCACTCCTGTTCCCCTGAAGTCTCAGCTCAGTGTTTCCACTGCATCAGAGGTGGGCTTTCCAACCCAGACCAGCTCCCCTGAGCGAGGCGTTAAGAAGCGGGGCGGTTCAGACACTGACAACCAGAAATACAGAACACCCCCACCAAGTTACAACACAGCCATGGCTCAACCTGATCCAATGAACGCTCTGGAGGTTCCACCTGAGATGTCCACAGCCTTGGCTGCAAGCCCGGAAGTGTCTACAACTGTGGATGCAGATGGTGATGGAGGGGTAGAGGCTGTAACCGAGGCACATTCAGAGGCAGTGAAAGAACCTCTTGAGATGCCTACAGCATCTATTGCAAGTTGTACAATACCTTCTGACTGTATCCCTACCTCTGGGGCCATGAATGGCTCGGCCATGCCCAGTGAAGGAATGGGATTGGGTGTTGTGGGTGGGGTGGAGCTTTCCTGCTCTGTGGAGCAGGCTGAGGAGATAATGGGAACTGAGGCCACAGGGCTTGGATTGGGACTGGGTTTAGGGATGGGAATGGTCGGAGGTGCCAGACTGGACGATTACCCATGTATCCCTGTGGAGCATGCCGTGGCGGTGGAGTGCGACGAACAGGTTCTGGGGGAGTTTGACGCTGCTGGGATCGAGGAAGTCTCACGACGCATCTATGCACTAGAGAACATGTCTAGTTTCCGACGACCTCGGAAGAACTCCGAAAAGTGACTGGGATGTGAGACATGGACCTGGAGAAACGGGTTTGGGGGTTAATGGTGACAGGTGCCCAAGTAGGTTGGTGACATAAGGCTGAGCCTGCATTATATTTCACCCTGACTGCAACAAGTATAGAAATATATTATTGTTATTATTAAAATTGTTATATTAATTATTAATATTCGTAGGAAAAATCTGGAATATTGACCAATTTGCACTTCTCAAAGCATTTCTATAATCCTTTAAAGTGAAATAAAGAGAATGTTTGTGGTTAAAATGACTGCCGGGCGTCTTTCTGGGTGTATGTGGGCCTGCGTGTTTGGATGCGTATAATTCACAATGCCACTCAGTATTACAGCGGGACCTCTGGCATGACAGGACCAGCCCGAGAGCTACCTAATATATATCCATCTGTACCCCAAGGGGTGTGATTTGGGTGGACAGAAGGGGCGAGGAGCTACTGTGCACCAATGACACCCTTTCTTGGAAAATATAAAAGCGTAAATACTGCAATTCTGTTTTATTTTTTCTCGAGATCTGACACTATAGTCCCGTAATAATATCAGTTATTTACACTGGAAGCATTTCACACCTTCAGTTGACAGGTGCCTTTATTTGTCATGTTTGTTTGAAATAAAACAATTTTGACGCTATTAATTGTATTAGTTATATTGTTATATGTTAAAAATATACCAAATTACACCAAAGTCAGCTTGTTATGTGGAATCCGGCATGCTAAATTAAATCATAGAAGACTGTCTTCATGTCTATGCAGTTGCATTATGTATAAGATTGTTTTGCTTTCAGTGTAGACCAGCTCTCACAGCAGAGCAGGACACGACGGCAGTTGCTACGGAAATAACAATCTCACACAGTTTGTTAAATACAGACTTTATTTAGAATTTATTGTAATTATTGTAATTTAAAAATTATTGGAATCTAAATACATGTGGCCATGCAGAACAGGTATTTAAAGTTTAAATGTGCACGGTCACTTAGAGGTAGTTTTCTCCCACAATAAACATTGTCCTTAAAAACTAAAAAAATAAGGTGATGACCCACAAGTGTTTATAAACTTTGTGTACAATTATTCATACATCAGTAAAACGCTCCTTTACACTAACTGCAGTTTTTTCTGGTTTTTGTGTCCATTTTGGCTTTACCTCTTATTGCATCACACTGCACAAATCTCTTATGTCATTTCCTCAACAAAAAAACTGCTCATTTGCGCACATGGCTTTCAGGAACCATGTTTTTCCCCAGGTCGTATTCAGCACTTACTAGTGAGATTGCATTATTTTTATGTCCATTTCTCATGTCTTTCAGGTGTATTTAAATGTCATATCCTCCTAAAACGTGAATGTAATAATCAGTTTTAAGAAAGGACCACAGTGATGTTAAAAAGGAGCTGTGGTGTAACGTCATCCTGATCTGAAATCTTGGTTTTATTTCCTGTCTCTCTTGTGTTATTGCCTTTATGACTGTTGATACATGTATTTAAGACAAATGCAAGAAATTTGTTTCCATAAATTGCTGTGACATTGTACACATACTTTTGTATGACGGGTGTTTTATTAGTAAAGAACACGGTTTAAAGAAACAAGTGTGAGCAGTTGCTCTTTATTTCTGTCTTAAATTCTGTGCATGTGTATAGCGTTAATGTTTTTTTGCCTTCTAATTACATTTTTCACAATTAATAGACAAAATAGGGCCAAGTTTGCAATCTAGACCAGATAGATTGTAATAACACATGCTATCTGGTATGTTTCTGAGGAACCGCAGACACGCATCTGCATTTGTACACAGAATTTATCCCATATTACGTTTTTTAAACCATATTGTCTTAAATGCCATGTTTAGATATAAGCGTATCTATGAATTATGTTTCGTCCAATCAGATTAGAGGACCAGAACCGTTATAACTATAAGCTATTAGAATTATACACGGTATATAAGAAATGGCAGGATTCCCACTTTTATCTAATTATACCAGCTTAAAGGAAGACTTTATGCTATGTTTCTATGACAGATGTTGACATGGAGATTCTCTTGTGCCCACTGCATAGTACTGACTCTCAAAACACTCCGACACCATCTGTAAATCCAACACCATCTGTAGGAGATCCTCATGTGAGCTCCCAAGACAGAGGAGCTGTGGAGTGAAGACTCTTTCAAGAACTCAGAGCGGTCACTGTCCTTTAGGAGGGCTAATCCACCGCAGGTGTGTGGAATTCTGGGATTGAAGACAGATCCAGCAGTTGGCTTAGCTGGAAAATTGCGTCACCCCATCATGGATATGGCAGAGGAGCAGGTGACGCTGCTGCCATGGTAATGCAATTGCTGGAATGTGTGAATGCGTATGATGTATTATGGGCTTAAGGAAAAAAGCAGCGCTGACCATATAGAAAACTTCACATGAATTTGTATGCTGCCATGAGTGTCACTGATTTGGCGCAGCTGATGGGGTGAGTCATTATGACTTAAATCATCGCATGACACGGTACCTACAACTGGCCCAGCACAATCAAAGCTTCAGCCATTTGTTATGTCTTAAGCCAACCAAAGTTGCTTGCTTTATCTGTCTCCTTGACACCAGTAGATGGTCTGTTTCTGATATGTGTGACTTTGACTCTAATGTACTGTTTATTTGATAGAGACTCTAAGCAGTGATTGATTATATTAATAATAATCAATTTATTTTTGATTTGAGGAATCTTGTGTTATTTTTAATCATCTGCCCCTTCCTTCCATATAACAGACCGGTTATTAGTTCATTCAGTACTCTATTACTCTTTGCATTTGTGTTATACAGATTAAAAAATTTTTACAGCATCGCTATGAGCACCAATCTTAAAAAGCTATCAGAAATGGCTTAAACACCAGCCAAGGGTTATTTTAGTTGGTCTCAGCCTGGTAAGGCTGGATTTCAGATTTTGGGCATTTGTCACATGGTCAAGCTGGGAGACTGACTGCCTGACCAGCAAAAGCGGCTGAACACCAGCTTGGTCAAGCTATTTTTTTTAAGTTTAAGATGTCTCCTCCATATACACATGGATATGGATTTTGGTAACTGTTTTCAAGAATCATGCAAATTAGACATTTTAGTTGAGAAAATTACATTGCAAATATTTTATACTTTTGTGTCATGTACAGTTTTCCCAAATGACTTGGTGTAAAAGGACTTTAATACTTAACACAAAGTGCAACAGAGATCCTGGAACACTCAGAATGTGTTAGATCTGCTAAATGTTGCTTAAGTTCAGTCATGCTGGATGTTGTGTGTTTGTGTGTGTGTGTGCGCGCGCACACTCCTCTGTTCCTCATCAGCAGCACTTCACAAAAACTTCCAGCACTCAGTGGCCTCAGAGATCACACACTGCATACCCAGACTGTACACAATACTGTAATAGACTATATTTAGATTATAACAGAACAATAACAGTTTAAACTCCCTAGGCACCTCTGTATGAGTTTACTGTTAGGGAAATGTTGAGAAACTTTAAAAAAGGGATGCATTATGATCTTATACGAGACTTACATTTTGTCCTCAGATATTTACTGATTGTAAATCATCTCACTCAAATTCTTGTAAAGGGAAATACAGTTTTTGTTGTTATTTACTTTTAATTTTTCAACAAATGTTAAAAGATGAACTCTTAACATCACCACACAACAACAACAACATGCAGAAAGTCAGCAACAAAAATGGGATAACAGTAACCACATCATTGTTTCCGTGCTGCACTGTATGCTTAGCGCTCTCAAACCCGTCATAAATCAGCCCTGCACATTGTTAAAGATGACATTGTTTGTTCAGATGATTCTGTTAGACTGGTGGGGACGACGTTTTGCAGGATTGTTAGTCCATCATGTAAGTACATTCAGTTTAAAGTAGATTCTAGCAGCATGTTTTAAAGTTTGGCCATTACAAAAATTAACATTGGATGGTAAACATGTAAATGATGTGGTCATCCCTGTGCAGTTAGCTTGGACAAAGGAAACAAAGTGTCAGACACACCTTTGGACTAGCACTGAAAATGATGCCATTGCATCATGGAAAAAGCATTGCAAGTTGCAAGCCGATTTTATGTGCATGGTGCATCTCCTGCAGAGGTGCATGCATGACTCCATAACACTGTAATTAGATAGTAATATATTTGCTTATTAAGAACCGATGTATAGCTTATTCGGGGATGCTTTGCTGTCTTCTGCCTTGCCATCCAATCAGCTGTCAGCGTCATCTCTGCTTCCAACAGAACAAATTACTTCTCGAAAGTTCTTGACATTCCAAAAGTGTTGCTCTGTTCTGTCTCATTGCTTGGAATAACATTGTGTTTTCATTCAAAAGCTTTAATGAGACTGAACTTTGCTGGTTCTCTTCGGTCTCATGTTTAGCCTCTTGAAACGTATTCGAGTGGAACGGATATCATTGGATCCGTATCAGTATTTAAATTGGAACGATTTGGGGCGAGTAAAGCTCTGAGCAGAATAACAGTCAGGTGACCGTGACAGTTCCTGCGTGACCTGTGCTAAAACGAGCCGTGGACACGATGCTTTGAGACTGACATCATCTCCTTACACCCTGGCGGTCTCGGGTTTTCACTTTGTGTTAAATTAACACTTGTGGCAACGTATGGTTTTCTATAATTATCTTTAGCAGGTGCCAATGACGCAATCGACACCAGAGGTACAAGAGGAAAACATGGAAAACACCCTGACTTACAAAAGACTAACCTTTGTTTAACAATAGGTAACAAAATCTTTGTAATCCCCTCTCATAGCGGCAGAGCAGGATCATATTTGCTGTATGTGCCTTTGTGTTTGAATGTTGGGATGTGATGTATGTTGTGATGTTATCCTAGTCATTGCATAGGCTTGTGCTGGAGTGCTTTTGGATCATAAAGAATGACCAACCTTTGAATAAAAGATTCATTAGGGAACTAAAAATGATTCTTCTATGGCATGGCTGAGAAGAACTATTTTAGCACCTTTTATTTTTGGATGATTGGATGATTTGGATGATTGATCTGGAAATTGAATTAGCAAGCCATTGTTCTGGGAAAGCCAAGACCTCCTTAAATTCACCAGAAACCTCATGAGGTCTTTGGTTCTGTTTGAACCTGATCTGTTTCACCCACGAGATCTAAGGCTTTTCTTTGGGTCAATAATCCTAATTCATCTGCCACTCTGATGGCGGTAAACGATGGACACTTAGAATGATGGAGGTCAGGAAAATGTGGGACAGTGTGTGTGTGTGTGTGTTAACAAAGAATGTAGGTGAGAACAGAGAAGAAGCTCAAGAGGAGAAACGTTTGAGGGAGTGTTGGAGAAGAGAGAAGAAAGATGTTCTTCATATTGTTTTTTAAGACAGGGGGTCTTAAAAGAGGCTTTGGCACCAGGCACGCTATAGGTTATCTGGGTCGAGTTTGACACTCATAAACCCTGTAGCTCACTGTTCTACGCCTGACACTGTTTTACATTTGAGTGAGCTTCAGAGGGGCTCTGGGGTTTCCTGTGGTGGTCCTATTATATTTCTCTTTCTGACTGCACAGATACATATAGGGTGGAAGATCTTGCAGGCTGCTGTAACTCTTCTATCTGTGGAGAAACATCATGGAATTGGTGTACAAGTGGTTTCAAATCTCCTGCGACTAGAGCTTTGGGGCTTTGAGCCTTTTTATTTATTTGAGGGATCTGTTTTGACACTTTTAGCTTCAAGATACCCATTTATATACATATATATCTAAAACATTTGACCATGCTCTGCTTGCCAAACCCAAAAGTTGGTTTTATGTGTCTGGGAAACCAAGTTAAGCCAAGCATTCGATGATATGTCACCTAGAATATCTGTTATACATTGTAACAGCCGACTGATGTTTTTTTTCCGAAATCATTTTAACTTGAAACCGCCAAGAGAATAAAGAAGGCAGATAGGTTGGACTAATACTCTCTTGCACTTTCCCGTTGGATATTAATGTCCACTGGAGATGGAAGAGTGGAGATGTGAGCTAATCTGTAAACAAGTTTAGTTTGGTTATTAGCAGACCTAAGGCTGTTCAACAGCACAGGCAAAACTTAAGGAGTCTGAGCTCAATTTGATCATGTGTTTCTGTAACAGCCTCAGGTGGTCTAAAATACACAGGACAAAAAGAAAATTGTACCTTAAACACAACACTATTTTGTGGAAGCACTTTATCAGAAAGTTCCAGGAAAACCTCTGTTTTTTTAGTTTTATGGTTTCAGTATAGGTCATTATTTTAGTACTTTAGGTCCTGATTGATTTTAGTCGTTTTTAGTCAATATTGTAGAATTTTAGTGTATTATGTTCATGTTATCCATATATAAATACAACTGACTACAGTTCACAAGGTGCTCCCTTTGATAAAGTAATACTTAATTACATGTTGTTGATTTGTATTTCTCAGACCTGTTTTAATGTAAAAGTGTAACATGAACACTATGATAATGACCTTATAATTACCATGAACATAATAATAATGACAATTGATTAATAATGTGACGTTGTGATTGTTTTGATATTGTAATGAATTATTTTAACATATCTAACATTACGGGGAGTAACAGCCTGTTGAGTGAATCTTTCTACACATGTGAATATTACATGTTGGTTTCAAACATTTTTCGGTTAGAGATTTTTGGTCCATCTATTGAGAGTGTGTGGCCCTACCCATAATGCTCATGGTGCAAGACAGGAGGAGCCTTTCAGAGGATCACAATGTGTGAGTTCTGGGTAATGTAGTTTTTTATGCTTTTAACCAAAGGGGCTGTAGGAGGAGGCCACCACATTCCTTTATTTTTATACTGTTGAGTTCAGTAACAAAGTCATTTACCTCACTTTACTCTCTAAAGAGCCATCAGCTTCACTCGTTCATTCATTAGATTCACTGGCTTGCTGGCAGTGTTGAATGTTGATGAGTGTCTCTGGATAACAGCAGCCAATCAGAACGTTTCTCCAAGCTCCCATTATTTTGGAATGCATTCTCGCATGTGTGTAATAATTGGCCATTGCTAAATAAAAGCCTCATTCTAGTTCAGGAAGTGTGAGATGGAAACATCATTACTGATTTATTGAGATGAGTGTGGAAGAGCAACCTCATAGATTTGGTCATTTCGTCTCGCTAAGTTTGTGTTTTTGGCTTTGAGGCATGCAGACTCCTGCGCAATGGACCGTGTTATCTGTCTCGTAGAAGTTCTGTTTATGGTCTCCATCGAATTTCCATGCGGTTTTCACCGCATCAGAGCGATTGATATGACTATGGAGGAGACATTCTTAAGTCAATCCAGAGAACCACATGATGAAGAGCATGCCAGGCCAGATCTTCTCTCCAGAACCCCTGCTGAAGGATCTAGCAATGTGGCTGGCCTGGCAAGCAAACCCCATTCCTGCCCAGCGTCTCTCCTCTGCCTTCTTGCTCAGATTAGGTCCAACAAATTATAGTGATTCAAACCCTTAAAAATCTAGCATTGCATAACTAAAATGCTTGATTTTTTTTCAAAGGTTTGCTCGCTCTGTTTTTTACCAGCCACTGTTTACTGTCACTGCCTCTCACATACACAACATATTTTTGGTCTGTGAATGCTTGCAGCTGTGACATATTGCTGTGTCAAATCGCTGTGTCAAGATGAGACCATTTAAAGAGAAAAGAGCTATTAGACCCTGATGCCATCAAATAAGTTTGCTCTGTTGGAAACGTGGTAATGTTTCATGTGTGGATCCCTGGAGTCCCAAAACTTCCTGACCTTGGAAAAACCTTCCAGTCCTGCAATAAGGAAAGAGAACCTTGATTTCATTTTGGTTCATTAGTTTGGAATCTTCTGATCTCGCCTGTCATTACATTTTTTTAAAGACCCTGTAACATCGCTTTTCTTTTCTGTGTTGACTTTGTTACCTATGAAACTGGAAGCTTGGACAGCACATAAGAGAGTAGTTTTTTAATAACCAATAGGCTTTCATTATGTCACACACATGAATTTTGATTTGCTGCCTGCTATTAAAAGTCAGAAGCAGGTGGTGTTAGGGGAGGGGCATTCTCAGTTTAGAGAGCCATTTGAAATCTCATGTAAACCTTTTAACTTGCGTGTATGTAAAAAGATATTTACTTGAAGTTCTGTTAGATAATAACAGAATGCTAGATAATAAAATATATCAATAATACATCAATAATAACATCTTAAATATATAATATAAAATACATCACATAAAAACAAAAGATTTGCAGTCTTTTATGTTTATTGTTTTAAGAGTACTAGCTATTTCAGGTATTGTATATTAATCTAAAAAATGTCTTAATGTGGTTTCTGAATGTTTTGAAAATATACACTGCCAGCAGACTAATATTCAACATGTCTGTCTTTATTCAATAGTTTTCTTGTTTGTGTTTGTTTCGCAGTGGACGTGACCTTTTAATCCAAAGTCAAGATATGAAACAGGATAGCTTGTGCACTTGAAGGTTATTATGATGTGAAGAGTGAAGCCTCTCGCTTTGCTACCTGACTTTGAAATAGCTTCTCACAATGACATCTGATACTGGGTCACAACATTTAGCTAACATGTTATGGATAAACATGATACCTTCATTATAAGGGATTTTCTGCATTTTTTGCAGATGAAAGTAGCCAAGGCGGCCATCTTTGTTTATAATGACAACAACCTCTACCTCTGACCAACAAGAAATAAGGCACGTCTCTTTGCCGTTGTTGGCAGGGAATGTCCACACACACAGATGCTTTCATACCGTGTCATGTTTCTTGTTAAAAGTGGTACTAATGTAAGCTAATGGAGCTCTTCCAGAGTAAAAGTTAAAGGGATGAGAGAGATCCACTTTCAAAGGCAGCTAAGGCACACTGTCTCCATTAGCACTGAAGTGCCGTGTGTCTTGTAAAATTGGTGACTGGTGGCATTTTTAAGGGTTAGTCTGTTTTTTGAGTAATGTTGGAATGGTAAATGTTGGAATTGGTAAATTGTATTAAAGGTACAATTGATTCCTAATTAAACCTGATACTGAAGGTGTGAATTCTGAATTGCTTGCATTAACTAACATGAGCTTCCTACATAACAATATATTTTTACAGCATTTATTCATCTTTTTATGTTAATGTTTATGTTAATAAGTTTATTCCTTATTTATGTTAGTTTATTGTGCTCATTTTGATTTTAAAAATATATTGGTAATTGTTCAAATTAAAACTGAATAAGATTAATAAATGCTGTAGAAGTATTATTAATTCTTAGTTCATGTTACTTAAGGTAATTAACTAATGTTAACAAATAGAACCTTAAGCTTGTAACTATTTTGCTAAAGGTTTGCACTGCAGAACTGCAGAGTTTGGATTATTGTTGACCTTTCTGACTGTTTTTTAACAAACAAAATACAACAGACTGTTACAAAAGCAGAAAGACCTGGTTACAAAATCTAGTGAGGCATTTACCCAGGCAGAAGATAAAGGCTAGCTAATTTTGTACCAAACGTCACAGCCAACCACATCCAAACAGAACATTCTAAAGTATCATCAACAAGAAAGTTCTAGAATTTTGTGTACAAAAAAATTATACCTCCAACTGGGCTGAATGCAAAATCTTTTAGCAAATAATCTTGTGTAAAACCATTACGACTGTCTGTACCTGACAAGTCATGTCCTCTTAAATCAATCACTCATCTATTCTATAAACACATTCCTGCGTGCCGTCAGAAATAATTTGAGCAGTTAAATCAAACTGTTTGTTGACTCCCAGTCTGAATAACTTCAGCAAAAGAGGAAGAGCCAGAAATATGATTAAAGCCCCAAGCGCAACATCGAGCCAGTTTACGTACGTGCACGTACATGTGTACAGAAGGTCGATTGGTGGGCCAGAGTTTTGGTGGTTTTTAGTTTAGCCTTTCCTGAACTTTCACAAATGTGTGTACAAAGGAAATGCTATACAGGCTGCTGGTACACAGAAACTGTAGAAGGGAAGGGTGTCAGGGTTATGAGGGCCTTTCTGCTGCTCAGATTGTTGTTTACACGGTCAGAGTTTCTGATCTGGTTTCTGGCTTTTTTTCACCTCAGTCTGAGAGACCTTCACTGTGGCCTGCAGTATACTGGAAAACATTTGAGATATGACTGAAATTGTAATGCTATATTTAATATTACAGCAATAAAATGTTTTTAATGGTTTGTTCTTAAGCACAAAATTCTTACGAAAGCTCTGCTTAAGAATTTTGACATGTGGCATGTTTTTGCGTATATAGAGGGTCTAATTATCTGAGACCACATTGAAAACCAGAGACTCAAAATCTAATTTCAACTTTTGAATAAGATGAAAAATGTGAAATAAAGAAACATTGACTCAAATGAATAAGAAATATTTGGAGCACTAATCAAATAAGCAGATTTGCCACATTGCCCATGTTGGCTCTTTTGCACAAAAGGTCAGATTTCCATGCTTCCATTGAAACACTTCAGTGGAATGTTCACAAATCAAGGATCATCGCTTTTGCACAAGCCAGCCTGAGTGCGTGTTGTCTTACAACAAGAGGCTACCACATGCTAAGACATTGTAACAGAATTAATTTGATTGTGCTGATAATGTGATGTCATAAAAATATTTGCCTTAAATTAAATGAGTAAAAAAATGTTTGCACGCAGTTGCAATGCATTTTCACTGGTGGTCTCAGAGTTTTGGACCCTGGTTTACTTGCTCTAGATAGATTTTCAGTTTACACACTCGCAGCAGCTCACATCTGTTTGTGGAGTGTGAGTGGAATAATTATTTATAACATCTCAGGTGGTCTCAGTGAACTGAGCTCTATTAAACGCTCTAAGCTGTGAGGAGGTCACTGCAAAATACTTCCACCTTTCCACCTTTGACTGAACAATGAGCACAACCATCTACCTGAATTTAGGAGGTTGTCTGTCTTCTCCATCTGTGTGATGAAAGCTTCTCTCCTGCACCTCCACACCTGTCTTCTTCCAGTCTCCTGTCTTCTTTTCCAGAGGCCCTATGAGTTAGATAGACAGGTAGGTCAGTAAATGGAGGCCCTCTTTGGTCCTAGCCTGGTCTTTGTTAAAACGCATCACGGCCTTGGAGATCTGCCCCACGTTCCCTTCTTCTTAGATTTGGGAACCCCGCTGGCATGGAACTAAATTCAAACCGACCTTCTCCCAGACTATGAGAGACAGTATTGGTGTTCCCTTTACTGCACGTCTTCAGAACTCATTTCAGAAGAGCTGAAAATATGTGGTCTTAAATCGTGGTGGGGGGATTGTATTTTATTTACTGTATGTACAGTGCGGAGCACGGCCGCCAGTCGGCCGTCTACATTGTGATTTATGG
Source organism: Botia almorhae (assembly GCA_036877575.1). Lineage (NCBI taxonomy): Eukaryota > Metazoa > Chordata > Actinopteri > Cypriniformes > Botiidae > Botia > Botia almorhae. Next base: position 20,890 of record JAZGTJ010006903.1, read on the forward strand.
ACTTAATCAAACCCTTCTATTGCTGATGTCTTTAATACTGTACGCTCCCCAATCTCACATCAAAGGTCTGCTCAGGAGAGGTATGGATATTGAAGCAGTAATATTTCACATTCCGTGGATGTTCATGAGCTACCTGACACATTCCTAACTGACTCCGATGCATAAATTTCCTCATTTTTTGACCTACTTAGGGAACATTTAGAGATCTTAGCTTTTTTTGCGCATGATTGTATAACTGTGTTTTCTTTAATATATGTTTATATGCATATGTTTAAGAACCAGTGTGACAAAATTCCCTATTTAAGGGATGTCTGCATCATTAAAATGGATGGGTCATTAATTAGGTATCAGACTATAAAAGATGTCCTTCTGACTAAGATTCTCTTCAAACCTCAAGTGTGTTTGTGAGAACATCAGGAGATATCTGCCACAAGAGGACGAGACACTTTAAAAGGGCCCTTAACTGTTTATATTCCATCTGGCCATCTGTTAACAATGTATACAGTATACTGTAGTAGATTATTAAAGGAATATATTGTCTGTCATGGGCAAGGATTCTTGCAGAGTTAATGGTCAGCATAGCACAGCTACTCAGATGTTATCCAGTCCAGAACTTTCCATCTATTTTGAATCTTTCTTGGAGCTGTTTTTCATGACCCGCATAGCTCTGTGTGACAGTTGTGGCATGTGTTCTTTAACTTTCTTTGATGTCCATATTAATTAATTAAAGAGACTGTCAGTTCACATACCCAAACTATTTATTCATTAATACAGAACATACAGTATAAATTACGAATCTTATTATCTTATTTGATGTGCTTTATTATTTATGTATGTGTTGTGCAATGTCGGCATTTGTCATCAGTTTTATCTATCAATGCATACTTCGTCTCGATCTGAATACAGAATATTCCGCACGATTGGAAGATAAAGGTTTCAAAACAAATCCCAGTCATAAAAAGTAAATAGGAAAAAAATGAATAAAGAATTGGGCTTGTCATTTTCTAATATCAATCACAGCAGTAAATAATGTTGCGTTTAGTAAGGTGATAGTTTGACTGACAACCTTTGGCTCTGTTTGTATAACACATGTTCGGGTTGTGATTCGCTGCCAGGCACATAGACAGATGTGGTTCTGGATGTGGGGGGGTATGAAGACCCCTGTGGAAAGAGTTGGGCTGAGATCAGAGGCGAGTGGGCTGCAGGATAAACGACACGGATGAGATAAGGTTCTGATCTGTCTGTAAGAACAGCCAGTTCGTACAATTTCACAGCAGATTCATGCCAACATGGGCCAAAATATCTTCTTACACTCGCCCAGGACTCGCTCGCCCTTAATCATCTTGGCATCACCTCACCCAGATTTATTCACCAGTCCTCTGATGTTTTGTTAGTTTTAGACGCTTGACCTTTGACTTTTCTCCCTCCCCATCTTGGATACTATCTTATTGGAGTCATATGTGAGCTTTGCATGTAAGATCTTTTATTCGTTAGTTTGTCATGCCTATTTTGAAGCTCAGAAAAGGGAAGCCATGATAAAACGACATGGTGACTTGGTTTAAAATGACTTCAAATGAACTTTAAACTTGTTTAGTTCCGTCTAGCCACAACATCCGTCTGTCTCCCTTATCGCTGCATCTCTGACCCTGAAGGCATTTGAGAAAAAAAGGCTGATTCGCTGTAGGCCGCAGATTTTGGTAATAGCATGTAATTTTGCAGCAAAGTGTGGGCGGTTTCACGCTTCTAAAGGGGTTCCATATCCTGTCTAGAGCTTATCATGCTTAAAGTGGAATTTCAGCACACTGTTCCATTCAGTTACACAGTGGGTTTGTGTGGAAAGCCTGATATTGGACTCGAAAAATGCCTCGCACTGTTTCTTTTGTGACGCTTATATGTAGATGAAAATTGTCATGGACGTACAGTTTGATTTATCCTGGGGATGTTCATTTAAGACGGTATAAGACCGCAGCCAACGAAAGCAGAAATAGGCGTGTAACAATTGAGACTCCTCCAGCCAAAGAAATGACCTAAAAATAGCTCATTGAATCCAATACTCAGCTGAATCAGAGCCGTGGCTATTTCAGAAGAGGTGGCAATTCCACGTACATCCTCGCTGTGATCTCCCCTCTATTGTTTGACATGTAAATACATGTGTAACACTCAGCCTGACCCTTCCTATCAAAGAGAAACCTAAGAACCTGAGACTCGCATAGCCCCCAGATTTGTTCCCATACGCAATGACATATTAGATAATATGGTTTAAATTTCCAGAGTGATGTATTGAAAAAGCAGCTTGTCATGATCGTTTTTCACATCTGATTGTGTAAAGCCAATTGCGTCATATTAGTTAAACTGTAGCTGTCGGGGTGTTCTGAGTTATGACCCAGCTGTAAACCTTATCAGAGCACTGCAGGTAAAGAGGTGCTGTTGATTTCTGCGTGTGGACGCAGGATCCCATGTGGTTTAGCTATTGGCTTGGAGAGGAAATGACATGTGTTTTAATTTAAACCTATAGAATAAATCTTATAAATGTATATGATTGGATATGCTTCAATATCACTGTGGCAACAGACATCAATAAATGGACTGGAGCTTGTTTTAAATCAGGCCGTGGCTAAGCAGACTTTGAGCTGCGATGCTCATATGGGAAATGTGAGTTTAAGTCTGACTCTCATTTCTAAAAATTGTTATTGCATGTTTGATGTACATGTGGATATGTTTAGATTATTGTTTCGTAAGGTAATCTGTTAAAAAGAAGGTGATGAAATGAGAGCCAGAAAACAGTGATGTTATTGTGGATGAATGACAATAGCTCCTCCATATCACACACTGTGACAATATGAGGCTAAACAAAGGTGCTGATTTACCTGCAGGAGCTATTGGAAATGAACACGAACATAAATTTTGTCATATGTGTGTGTGTGCTTGTATGTATGTATGACTGTGTGTTTTAGGGATTTGTTTGTGTGAAAGTGAAGGAGAAGAGGGGCAAGTAAACTGAGAGGCCGGATATCCTCTGCACAGAAGCACATGCTCCCAAGGGTGAAAGGAAGCTG
>JAZGTJ010006904.1:0-23943 GCA_036877575.1 Botia almorhae
TAGTTTTTTTTTATGAAGTTATCAGTATTTATTAGTATTTTCTTTATATCACTTGTAGGTTATCTAGGCTACACCAGTGGCTTTTCTCTCAGCTGCATGGTGTTCTTCCTCATATCTGTGAGTCTCTCCATTCATTCATCCATCCATCCATCCATCCATTCACATCATTAATAAGACACTAATTAACAACAGCCATGGCAGGCGTGTCAATCAGTTATGAAAGTATCTCTGTGCCTTGTGTCTTATTAGGTTGTATACAAAAAGTTTGTCACAGACTGTCCGGTCAAACACGGCCATCATGAAATATTCCTCAACCAAACTATACACAACTCCACTGACACCTGTAAAGCTAAAGCGTTTACTCTTAACTCAGAGGTGAGACATATCACATCAACCGCAGATCAGACCTTACATCTCATGTTCCTAGTTAAAACTTCTGCTTAACCTTACATGCAATCCTTTAATCTGTTCATTTCATGGTTGTATTGCAGACTGCTTTTACCATTCCTATTATAGCATTTGCCTTTGTGTGCCACCCGGAAGTGCTGCCCATCTACACAGAACTCAAACAGTAAGACGTTTTGTGCATGCACAGTAATCTAGTCAATATACTGAAATTCCACTTTTTTTGCTTATTGATACATTTGCATGTTTGTTGTGTCTCCTGTTTTGCATCAGGCCAAGCAAGAAACGCATGCAAAAAGTTGCTAATATCTCTATTATGGCCATGTTTGTCATGTACCTGCTGACTGCTATATTTGGCTACCTCACCTTCTATGGTAAGATGAATTTTAGGAAAAACACCCCAAAAGTACTAATGTTTTGTGAACATGGTACCTTGTTAATACCGTGGTATTTTAGAATTGTACCACTTTTTTTTAGAAATTTAAAAACATTTTAACAACGACTATGATATTTCACAAGCATGTGTCTATGTGTGTGTGTGTGTGTGTGTTTATAGAAAATGTGGAGTCAGAGCTTCTGGAGATGTATGATAAAACAGACATACTGATGCTGTGTGTGCGGCTTGCTGTGCTAGTGGCAGTGACACTGACCGTCCCTGTCGTTCTCTTCCCGGTACACACACACACACACACACACACCTTAGTTTTCATTCCATAGATATGTTTTTATATACTGTACAAACAAGATTTTATCCCCTTACACTACCCCTAAACCTACCCATCACAGAAAACGTTTGCTGTTTTAAATTTTTAAAGTACATTATTCTGTTTGGTTCATCAACTTGCATCTCATGGGGACCTCAAAAGTGTCCTCACAAGGTCAAAATGTACTGGTATTACTATACTTCCCATAACGTAGTGAATACCAGGACCACACACACACAGACACACACACATAATAACAAACTGTACATCTCCTTATCTCTTTCATTATATAAATAAAATGCATATGGATTGGTCTATACTCACTAATAAATTTTTTTATACAGTTCATTGTGTAATTGAGATGTTGTGTTGTCTCTCCTCAGATCCGTCGTGCTATCCTCCAACTTCTGTTCCCCGATAAGCCCTTTCACTGGGTGCGTCACATCTCTATCGCCTTTTGTCTGCTTTTTGCCGTCAACCTGCTTGTCATCTACGTGCCCAACATTCGCGACATCTTCGGCTTCATTGGTGAGTCTGTTTCGACTGATCCACGCTGTTGAGGATTTCACTGGTGATATGAATGAACTTCACATGCAGAATTGAGATGAGTAATTTGTGTCTGTGTGTTTTAGGTGCCACGTCGGCTCCCAGCCTCATCTTCATTCTGCCGGGAATATTCTACATCCGTATTGTTCCTGAGGAACAGGAGCCCTTGAAATCACGGCCAAAGCTTCAGGTGAGAATCCTTCATTTAACCCGGGTCACGTTTATGTATTTTGGCAGAACCTTTTATCCAAGCATCTTACATTGATCGCAAGATCCTATAGAATCTGATTGATCTTCTTATGAGCTACACCAGTTGAGCTACAGGGACATGAGACCTTTTCCTAACTCATGTCTCACTTTGTGTTTTCCAGGCCATTATGTTTGTGACGCTGGGTTTTATCTTCATGACAATGAGCATTACCTTCATCATAGTGGATTGGGTGACTGGGAAGAAGAGCACAGGTGGTCACTGACCGAACCGAGAGACACCACAGCATATGAAGACCAAATTCTAATACAGAACATACACCTGTAACCTCTGAACCAGTGCAGCCACTTGCAACCTTCAAAAACACACAGTTTCATTAAGCATGAACAACATTTGTCACAAATGTGGCACAGTGGGAGTGCACGTGCCCGCAACACGTTGCTGTGTTGCTCCCCAGGGATAGAGGATCGAATCTGGCCCGCGTCGAACACCGATCCATTTCCCTGTTGTGACAGATGTTGTCACAACTCAAGTCCTTATTTTCAAACAATCCAAAATAACATGACCCCTGAGGGTTCATTTAAGGCCTGTTCACACTGCCCCAATGAACAGCAGCGTGTTTATTTAAGTTTTGTTGGATCGGTGTGTTAATCATGTTTGTTGGGGTCGTGTGAATTAGCCTTGGAAACAGAATGCAATTGCATGTACTCTTCACACGCGGTGTGATGCAGGATTTTGTCCAGACAGTGTTGTAATCCGCTCCCATGCTATAAATCACCCCAATGAATCATTACACCTTCTTACTGCACTATTTAATAAAACCCCAAATACGGAATTTAAAAGGAACTGAAAGCTGATTTTAAGTTATTGCTGTTATATCTGGCGGTTTTGAAAACTTCCAAAACTGCACAACACTGAACTACAGGCGTGAAACTACAATCAGACTTCATTGCCAAAGTTACAAAAATTGTCGTGTTTGTCTACCTCCCAGTAAATTTTAAAGTGACAGTCATTGTTTTATAGTGCATATATGTGAAACGTAATGTCTGATGACGTCTTGACCATCCTTTTGTGTTTATTACGTTATTTAAATAGGAAATCTGTACAGTTTTATGATGAACTTCTGCATTTTTTAGGACAATGTTTATAGAAAAGAACCAAACATAGATGTACATACTAATACACCCATCAAAAATTGAAATGCATAGGAGTCTTACAGTACACAACAGCAGTGTTCAGCTCGGCTCTCGTTATTTACAGTGGCACAACCAAATGCCAATGTTTCTGTAGCTTTGTTTTCATCATCAAATACTAATGTACTGTTGCTAAGAGGTGGAGGTATGGCTGGATACTAACTCATTAGTATTCATAAACAAAACACTGTTTTGCCATTTGTTGATTCTGTGTGTCATTTTATATGTTGTGTAATTGGAATACATTTTGAACACCTTGAAAATGTAGTGTGCTTTGAACAACTGAAATTCTAAGTCCGTTCGTGGTTTGCATGAGGTCATTGTTTCTGAATGGCTTTAAAATTCTACAATGGACCAGATAGTCATTAATGCATGAATGCACATGTAGAGGTCACTGCAAAATGACATGCCATTACAGGGGTACAGAACAGCACTATCCATAAACGTATAAAATAGTTTATGTGGTCATACTATTTATCAATCTGTCTCTTTGTATCAGTATCTGCGAGTGTTTATGTACCAAGATTCAAAAAAAGGTTCCTGTTGGATTTTGTATAGCAGTTTATGTACATAATGTCATACAATGAAACTTTCTATGAAGTATAACTTTATTTGTCATTATACAAATGTATTATACAATCTTTAATCTGTTCCCATTAGACCTAAATGCTGAGGAAAAATGAACCATAATTATTATGGAAGCAATAGCTTGAAGAAGCTTATAAATAGATTTCCCCATGATAAATTTAAAGTGCCTGAAATTGAAAATGACGGAGTTCATAGAGTTCCATGCAGGTTTTATATCCGGAAATATTATTTTAGTTAAATACATTGTTCTCTGTATTTTGCTGAAAAAGATTATTAAATGGTTAAAGATCTCATTTTGGTTTATTATGTAAACACTACACTATAAAAAAACAATGAATACTTCTACAATATAGAGTATAAATATTAAAAAATACTAAAAACTATTTTTGGAGTTAACATACTTATGAGCTAGTTCTACCAACAGGTTAACCCACCTATTTAAGCAAACAAATAAAAGGCAAACAAAATTATAATGTGCTTGAAACAAGCCTCTGTAGAGACATGCATGTGTTCAGTGAGGTTTGAGCTTAAAAATAAGGAAGAGATCAGTATTTTACAAGTGACAGATAATCTACATTTCAACACATTAGACCAACAGCACTTCCCCAAATGTTGTCCCAGCTAATCCACTTTTATTGTGTAACAAAACAGGTTCAAGTGACACTATAGGATCCATTTGAGTGTGTGGGGTTGAAGGGCGGGTATATATATACCCACAGATTAATGATTGCAGGTAATGAACAGGTGTGGCTGGAAACAGGAAGTTAGAACTCTGGTGAGGGAGCCCTCTGGTGGTGAAAGGTTAAAGAGACCAGCTCAGGCGCAGACAATGGGCGCTTAATAATCAAATAGATGCTTTCTCATTTCCTCACTGCTCCTTTAATTGTCTAATTGCACCATCAGGTGAATAACGAGGAATGAGGAAACTTCCTAAAGAGGCATGAGCAAGGAAACATAGGTGTATCTTATGCAGAAGTGTGTTTGTCCCCATCTAATGTCTTTGCATCCTTCCCTCGCACCTTTAGGGGGTGGAGCTAAGACACACATTGTGGAATAAATTAGGAAATGAATAAAAAAATCTGTACTGTAGTGGTGTTTTCAAAAAAAGTGCTCTCTAAGGATGTAAAACTATAATTCTGTATAAATGTAAAACTGTAACGGAAAATGCGTTGTGTTGCTTTTTAAAGATTTTCAAATGAATTCTTTATTTACAGTGCACAGCATTATCTCTTGCACCACACTGAAACAATATTTTAAATTTGCTTAAGAAAAATACAATGTGGTTACTGCATGCAACTTCTCAACAGAATTTGTTCACTGTAGACAGTAACCGCTGATCTGATGGTTTGACTGCTACAGTATGATGGGGCGGCCCTAACAGGACTTCCGCTCGTATCTGAAAGCAACATGAACATACAGCAGTGCACCACAGACGACAGAATGAAAATAGAAAAAAAGTGTGTGGTTGTCCATTTCCTGTGAAAACCTTTGTCTGCTGATGCTACGAGTAAGAACTAGGAAGAGAAACTCGATGCTTGCTGTTCAGTCTTGTCATCAGTAGATCACAGGAGAGCTATCATTGTTTTTCTGTCTCTTACTTTGAGTGTACTTTTTTTAAAGGTTCAGTCTGTGTTCATGTGAGGCCATGAGGCGAGGAACAAAGAGTAAAGGTCAGGAGAGTGTGGGCAGCTCTCTGCTCAGCCCAGTAGAGAATGAGAGACTGGAGGATCTGCTGGGCAGGAGGTGTGTGGTAAGTTCAGGGGCAGTGGGAATAAGGTGGGCTGAAGGTGAATCTAAATTTTGTACTGGACGAATAGGTAAATCAAATTTTTTTAAGTGATTTTAAAATTGTTAAAAGGCCTGAAAACAATTTACTCTTCAGTCATGTCCAATATAGTTATGTATGTGTAAGTAGGTCATTTTATAAATTTAAACGCAAGATGAAAATAAAAAGGCGTGTAATGTGATATTTAAAATGTGATTATGGATTATGTAAAAATACCTTAATTTTGGATTTTTTTTATATAAAACATTTTTATTACAAATTAAAAACGTAACAATGTAAGTGAAAAGTTGCAACTTCTTGAATGTTTAAAATATTTTTTGGGTGTTTCACTAAAAAATTTAAAGAATTCTGCCTTTGTTCACTAATAATTTAAAATGGTAACTTCATGTCACACATGAACACATGTTACTTGATTAGTAAGCAAGCAGTAATATAATGTATATTTCCTTATTGACTTTGTCAGTAACATTTCGTTGTTGTCCAAAATGTTTCACTTTTAAATTAGCACATTAATTTACATTCAGTATACATTCAGATCCGAATTTAAATGAGATATTAAGTCCAAGATTTTCAATGCAATCTTACTGCTTTATATTTAGCCTGACTGTGTGAACTTTACTATGACACTGTATGACAAATGGAATCCCTGAGGTATTTGGCAATAATCTTTCCCCTCATTTCCCTTAAATAAAGAAGTAAAACACTGAATTTCAGTACAATTCTGAGGGCGTGCGGTTGCCCCCTCTAATGCATTTTAATATTTCTGAGAATTCCTTAAACTCACCCTAATAACCTCGTAGCTAAAACTCTTTTCCACAGTTTGTAGCATTAATTGCAAAAAGTGTGAATGTGCGCATTGTCTAAATGTAACACAGACAGGGAAATGAACTGTGTTTTTACATTCTATAAATATTTAATCACAAACTATAATAATCACAGCCACATGCAACTCACACATCAAAGAAGGTTGTAGGTAAACCAGTAACTCAGAATGTTGAAAGCGTTTCTCGCTTCTATTTTGGGTTGTATATTTCTGCTTCCCCATATTATTCCACTATGACACTGTATACACTGTACATTGACATTTACATTCATTCAGCGGATGCTTTTATCTAAGACAACTGTTTTCGCAACACTTACAGCTTAAATTGCACAAATGCATTGGATTATTGGGGCATGACAGAAGTAAGTACCCCCAAAAAAATCATCTGTACAGACCTCTAATGTAAGTGCTCTCGGAACTAACAGGGAACAGTCTTAGAAACTTTGGCTAATGTTCTCTTAACGTTTTCTTGAAGTTTTCTAAAACTTTAAAACATTTTTGCAGTAAAGTTAGTATAATGTTTCTTAACATTATATATCATATATCAAAAATGTTATTCTCGAGTTGTTAGTGGAACATTATAAAATGTTACAGAATTACAGAATAACCAAGCAATAACATTAATAAATTAGTCTGAGTCTAAAATAGATGGTTTGAACCGTCCTAGAACATTCAAAATAACATTTTTAACGTTTTTGTTACTAATGAAAATGTTGGGAAAATGTATAACCTAAAATTATTAGCTAGCTAAACACCACACAGAAAACTGCCATTGTGTGGGTGTTTTAAGGGCTGCTTGGCTGCAAGTAAAAGCTTTGTGGTCAAAGGAAAGGTGTGAAGTTTGGCCTTCACTTGCAGCTTGAACTGTGATCACAAAGGGGTACAACAGGGGAAGTTGCACAAAGACACTTCCTGTTACAGTCTAATAGACACGACGGGTAAACAACCTAAAATCTTCTAACGTTTAAACAATAAACAACGTGGCCCACTTTTTAATTGTGAGAGCCGAACAGTTCATGAGTAAATTTGACTTCTGTAAACTCATGTTTGGTCTTCTGAGGTGAATGTAGCCCAACCCACCAACGTCCAGTACAAAAAAGTAAAGGTTTTTGCAAAAGCACAACATTAATTGCGTATCTTGCATCTCTTGATTTTGTTCTCAGTCTTTGGCCTCAGCTGTGGCGCAGCTGCTTATGGCTCTGCCGAGTGATCAGAGCCGCTGGACTCCGCAGCACTCTGGCGTCATTTGTTTTGTGAAGGACAGTCCGCAGCGCTCCTTCTTTATTCGTCTTTATGACATCAAGGTTCGTAATTACACAAGCTTAACATACTTTGTTACTACCAAACATGCTAGTACACTATACTTGCCTCCACCCGCAGAAGACGGAGCCACACTAAATAGATCAAACAAATAAAGACAAAACACATACAATCTTACGTTTTAATCTCAACAAAACTGTTTGTAAGTGCCAGTCCACGAAAAAAAGAAAATTCTTTCATAATTTACTGTCAACTATCCCTGTAACGCAGTTTTTTAACACAGTACGCAGAACGCAGATTCACTGAGAGAAAGAATAAATATTCAATGTATTTTCCCTAAACTTCTGTAAACTTTTGACCTCAAATCTCTTCCCATCAGGCAGGAAAACTGGTCTGGGAACAGGAAATATATAACCAACTGATGTACCAAAGAGCGAAACCTTTCTTTCACACTTTCCCTGGAAATGTAAGTATCTACCTGTTAGATACTCACTAACAGGTGATAATATGAAGATAATAGTGTGCGTTGGTCTTTAAAATGGAAATCTGTTTTGAAATCTGTCTGCAGTACCAATTACCAAATGTGTTGTTTTGTGTTGGGGAAGTGTTTATTTCTCTTTCCTGTTATTTGAATGCAATGGCACACTTCCTCATAATGTTGTCTGCCTGTTAATTTAAGTTACACACACGTGCAAGTTTTTGACACATGCAGGTTTTTTTTAATAACATTTTAATTTACAGTTGACAAATTAATAGATATATATACAAGTTTCTTTAATCCATACTTTAAAATGTGGTTTAAATATATTAAAATAATTGAATACATTGATAAATCATTTTTAACGCATCTTTTAAATTGCATTATTTAAAGCATTGGTCTGTTGCGTTTCCTAATAAATTTGCGTCAAATAAAAGTGGTTTTTGTCTACTTTCGACTGAACTTAAAGACTTACTGTATATAAGACTTATAGACTGTTATTGCCATCGATTGAGATTAAATAAAATGTTTTCACAGGACTGCCAGGTGGGGCTCAACTTTGCAGATGTAACTGAGGCTGAAGCTTTCTTTGCTGTAGTGGAAGAGAAGATCAGCCAGAGAAATAGTCGCTTTGGTAGTGAAAAATGAATGTAGTTCTTGCACAATATCTTTTTGATATTTCAGATGGTTGTCTGTCATTTCAAACTACTTTATTAACCCAAGTTTGAAGGCTGTCTAATGCGTATTGTTTTCTTCCCAACATACAGAGAAACAGCAGAGAAAAGGAGGTAGAGTGATTTCTAACAATGACTTCATTCAGTAACTGTAGATTATTTGCATGAAACCCATGTTTACAAATCAGATTTTATTTTATTAGACCGTGGAGCTTTGCCACCACTTCCTCCACCAAATGGTGAGTTAGTTTTTGTTTTTGTCTGATTATGTGCTACCACTGTAGTATGGAGAACACATATTCACCATTAACTACGAATCGTGCCTTAATAAACTCCTAATTAACTGCTTTTTAATACCTAGCAAGGTGGTTTTTGTAATGTTTAAGTGTATGTATAAAGACAGGATTATGGGATGTACAATATGGTTCTGCAGAATAAGGCATTAATATTGCTTTATAAGTACCAGCCAGTATGCAATCTAACAGTGAACTTGTTAAAAGCATGATTTCTGATTATACCTTTCTGATGCTTCACCAACAATTCACAAACAATATTCGGCTGTAATGTTGCCAAATAAACAAACCAAACTTTTGTTGTTTGGTGATGGAATTACATGTATGCAGATTTAATACAATAATCTGTCTTACATTTTATAATCACAGGCTCTGGTGCGCCTACCATGCCTCCAATGGTGCCTGTATGTGTCCAGAACCAAGTCACTCCCTCCAAATCAAAAAAAGAGAAGAAAGGGAAAGAGAAGAAAAATAAAAAAAAAGGATCCAAGCTTTTAAAGGGGGATATTGGAGCACCCAGCGGTTTCACGTGAGTCGCCATAGAGATCTTTCGCTTTCAAAGCCAATGAGATACAAAATAGGTTTGGTTTTATGAACCTCTACAAGACTTTATTAAAGGTATTTTTTAAAGAGTTTTTGTAAACTCACATTTTAATTTTTGTAGGCATGTCAGTCACCTTGGCATGGGTGGTTCCCCCAGTTTGGACCCAGATCTGAAGAATCTTTTATCCCGTGCTGGAATCAGTGAAGCAGATCTGAATGATTCCGAAACCTCTCAGATGATCTATGATGTCATTGAGCGTTCTGGTGGGATGGAGGCTGTTAAAAAGGCTGTAAACCAGCAGGGTAAGTCTTCACTGTAATAAACTTTTAAATCTGATTTGTTTCATGTTGTGACTCCTAGAATTTTTAATTTTTTTAGACTCTACTCGCCCTCCAGTACCTGGGGGTCATCGAGGTTCCCTTCCCCCGGTGCCTACTGGGTTCTCCTCAGCCCCTCCTCCTCCTCAAGGTCGGACAGGACCCCAACCACCTGTCCCTGGAGTGAGCCAGTCATCTGGTCCATTGCCAACACGTGGTTCTCTTCCACCTACTCCTCCAAGAGGCAACGCTAGGAATTTGCCCCCACGATCTGAAACATTAGGGCCCCTGCCACCCGTTCCTCCAGGAGGGCGGAATGGGCCCTTGCCTCAGCCCCCCGGGGTGCGCAATGGACCCTTACCCCCACCACCCGGAGGTCGGAGTGGACCTCTCCCACCATCCCCAGGTGAAAGGAGGGAATCTTTAACTCCAGTTACAGGAAGAAGGTCTGGATCTCAAGCGACCAATAAGCGAGGTAGCGTCTTGCCACCTCAACCTCCTGCAGGATCTTCCCCACCCATACCCCCTGGAGCGAGAAGCGGATCCTTTCCCCCACCTCCAAGAGACAGTGGTGGATATTTGCCACCTCCACCACTTTGTGAAATGCCATTACCCCCTCCTGACTTAATCCCCCCTCCACCCGGTGAATCATTTCTTCCTCCTCCACCTGAAGACTTTGCTGATTTTGCACCTCCATCTTTTCCCACTGAATCCAGCTTTCCTCCACGAAACAATCACCAGGATTTTGCTCCATTACTTCCTCCAGTCTCTGCCAAACCCAGCCCAGGTGGTCCACCTCCACCACCACCACCACCTCCTCCTTCAGCTGCCCCACCCTTCGGCAACAACACTTCTTCATCTGGGGGATCTGCTCCACCTCCTCCAGATTCCAATGGTGGTGCAGGAGGAAGAGGGGCATTACTTACCCAGATACAAACAGGGATGAAGCTTAAAAAGGTGCGTATACAAATATTTAAAACAATTGTTGAAGATTGTCATCAAGTTTTTAAATCTCGTTTTTCATTAAAATATTTAAACACCTCTAAACAATACATTCACTTGAAAAGCATCATTATAAAGGTGGTAAAGTCTTTTTTTAAACAATCTAACAAACTTTATAACAACTACTTTTTAAACAAAATACCTGTTGACAGATAAATATTTTTTATTGTTTTAAGCATATACCTCACAAAAGTTTTTTGGGGGATTTTCTGAAAACAAGACTTAATGTTATTTTGTCCTCAGATAGGTATATGCGTTAAATATTTATATATAATATAACAAAACAGATGTAAAAGATATACAAAGCTTGACATCAGGTTTTGTTTTGTCTTTTTACGGTGTACACGTGTTGGGATGCGGTTCCCATAATGTTGTTGTTAAATACCTTCTGTTAATTTAATGTTGATAAAGCAGTACGCTTAAAGCCTGATACAAATTCTCTTTCCCAGGTGACCACCAACTCTGAGCCTCCACCACCCGCACTGGATACAGGAGAGGGCATAGTTGGAGCTCTCATGATGGTCATGCAAAAGAGGAGTAAAGTCATCCACTCCTCTGGTAAACATTTACTGCGGGTTTTACCTTGTTGTTATGTATGTTTAAAGGTTTCAATATATAGCTAACATTTCAATGTGTTTTGCAGAAGAAGATGATGAATTTGATGATGAAGACGATGATGATGAAGAGTGGGATTAATCCTGGTTTTACATGAAATATTTAGCTAAGCGAGTGCTTAGGCAGCGTTCTCTGTCACTGTGAGAGAACTGGTAATGTGTTCACTAAAATAGAAGTATGCAAAAGATTATTATATATATATATATATATATATATATATATTTAAAGCAGCAGGACATTTTTAAAGTCAATGAGAAGTGTGAAGGGTCCTGTTATGCATTTTTATTTTTGAGCATAATATTTGCAGTTACAATGTTTAAAGTCAACAAAGACACACTTAGCAGTTAGCCAATTACAACACTGCCAGCTAACCAATCTGAGCCCATTGCGTAATTCTGAAGGAGGGCTGTACAGTAATTCTGAAACAGTGGTGTAAAATAAAGGTAAAATTTGTGAAAAATAATGATTATATATAATTTTTTGAAAAACAAAGCACCTATTTTTGTGCACCCCTAAAACGAAACTTTAATATCCGCATAACAGGACCCCTTTAAGATTGATCGCCTGTTGAAATGTAAAGTACACTTTGCATGGCTTGTGTTTGTAGATAATAGAAGTGTGTAATTTGTCATACAATTTAGTTTTTAATGTGTTCACTTTTTAGATGACAGAGATAGTTTCTAACTGTATCCATGAACAGAATGTATCTGCCATATGTAAATACACTCTGGTTTAAATGTGAATAGCAAATGAATGTACTGCTCAGAAATTATTGCTTATTTATTCAACATGGCAACGACATCTAACAACAAGACTACAGATTCTACATTGAAAAAGGACCCAAATGTGCAGTTTAGTTTCCATAGAGATGTATCCAGTGTTAGATAATATCAGAGTGGACCTATATGGCCATTTGTTTTACTGTATATTTGTAGTGCGATTGCTCAACCAGTTACAGACCATGATACTTAATGCACATCATAAAATGATTATCAAAAACGGTGTCAGTCGTTTTTAAATGCAATGAAATAAATACAATAGCATGTCAATCATGCAAATATGCCCTCCACCCTGTACCCAGAATCCTTAGCAACAAGGCTCATCCCATTAAAATATATACAACTTCAAATAAATATACATTACAAATGGTGAGAGACAGCCACAGTCACAGGACATGACATGACAGCAGTAGTGCTCTTGTTAATTTTTGGTGCTGTTATTATTCCATGTAGTTATCAGAATCCATACATATATTACTATAAACATACATATATTACTTTCAATTTCAATCCAGGTGGAACATCAGAAATTGCACATGCCCAATGATTGAGTAGGTAGCTTTCTTCTGATAACAGTATAATATAACATTTTCAAAGCGTGTGAGGTCATATCTTCTGTAAAGGTGCTTATGTTTAATTGGTCGACTCTTACCTTAAGGTGAAGCGTTTCATATTTTTTGTTACTACTTTCTTTAGCTTAATTCTCCAGAAAGGCATAAATTCGGGCATTAACAAAACAGCGTTCTGCTTCAGCAGCCTGAACCCGCAACATTGGTCAACCAATGGTGCGCGTTTGGGGTGGAGCTACCTGTTTGATCGACCAATGACCGTCAAGGGGTGTGTTCAAGAAACTCCAAAAACATTTTTGTAATTCCATTTGGTGACACCAGTGGCAAACAAATGACACACTTTGCACTTTAAATCAAGGTGACCTATAAGAACGGCAGCTTTACGGTAATTTACAACAGTTTACACCTTTTCATAATACTGAAATGCAGTTAAATCACTTTGACAATTGAAAAACGCTCAGTGTGAAAAGTCAATAAACACCCACAGGAATGGAAGAATGGGCACCTAATAAAGTGAATGAAGAATGAATGCACGAATTTACCTAGGCAATGATCAACTAACAGCTCTCTAGCCTCTCATTCTCACCCTCCACCAGCCTTCTGTGCTTCTGTGTGTCTGCGACTTGTGCGTTTAGGAATGTAATCCTGGGAGCTCCCGCCGGCTGTCAGCTGCTCCCAGTAGGACTGGCAGTACTGTTGAATCAAATGCATTTCGGGCTCAAGAGGAAGCGCTGGAGTGGGAGGCGCAGGATTCTGTTGACGTTTTTTGTGATGGCTCCTCGTCGCCTCCTCCTCCTCATCATCAGGGGTGGTGAGAGCTACAGCTATATCCCGGTCTAAGATACGCAAGGAGACACGAGCCAGCGTGTGTTTGAAGTTATTTTCCGTGGCCAGACAGTGGTAGAGGCCTCCGTCTGCTTTGGTGAGAGATTTCATCAGAATTCCGTACGGAGTCTTGAGGACTTCCCCTTCTCGATTCAGCTGTGAGGAAAGACAATCATGGGATGTCAGCCCATAGGCCTGTTTATGGCTTCCGGGCCAGACAACAACAAAAACCACTAAACAAAATCATGGAATCTTACAATTTTTCGTCTTCCCTCTTTCTGGTAAAGCCATTTAATAGTGGCCTGTGGAGATCGTGGTGAACACTCCAGAAACGTGCTGCTTCCCTCCACACCAAACTGAACTTTCTCTTGTAGTCTCCGTTCCACTAGTCAACACAGCAAGAGACTTCAGTCAGACACTGCCTTTGTTTACATACACACGCACGCACTTAATAAGCATTCGAAATAACATACACTATTTAAAATAAAAGAGCAGCATGTAAACAGGGTCAGACTTAATTCTGCACAAGCAAAAGGCACAGAACATTTTAATGTCATATGCTGTTGTTACCTTTGGCGTTGTATCCCCGGCATTGACGCAATGGATCGCCATGTTTAACATCCTGTCTTCTGCTTCTCCTGAATGTACATTATGATACATTATATTTACACATGTAATACAGTACACTCATAATGACATTGGGCTTATACTATGGACCCCTGCCAAATTCATCTGATGCTCTACAAACCGAAACGCTTTATCATATTTTAATCTTTTAAGCATTTACATGTTATATAATACAACAATGAAGACTTCATATAATAAAGACTTCATTGTTTCTGACCTTTTGGTGGCTTGTGTAAAGGCAGAGCAGTTTTCTCCATCCCAGGCACAGTATGGGTCTCTGGCCAGGCAGCAGTCTGAACAGGCCTTGCCATACTCTCCACACCGATGCAAAGACATCTGGGTAAGACCTGCCTCGGAAGATGCATACAGTTGTTGCTGCAGAAAAAAGGAAAAAAAACTGGTTGAAATATATTGTAACTAACAACGTTAAATGATAAAATCACACTTTTTTAAAGACATCCTTTAGATATAAAATCTCACCCTTTTGGCTGATATATGCATAGTTTTGATTGGGGCAGGTGTCTGCAGAGAAGGAATAGTATATTTTATTATAACCTTAACTTATTAGGTCTAGGACTTAACTTAATATTTAGTAGGTCTAAGACATTGAGGTTGCTATGGTTTGATGTATTTACCCTGAAAACTTCCACTTCCTCTAAAGTGAGCTCTTCCATCGTGGTGAGATCTTTGGGCAGGACTATAACTTTTTGGACTGTACCACGATCTGTGTGGGGGGGAGTGACATTTGCAAAATATCCACAACCTAGCAATTTATTCCAACAACGGCACATGCTCAAGCCTAATGGACGTTTTACAGAGAGAACAGAAAGAGACTGAAGGTAACCGATCTGAATTTTACCTGTTCCTAGAAAGAGAACCTCATATCGCCCATCCACTGCATCCACCTGGTCCACTGCGATAGTAGTAAAACGATAGTCCACACCTGAGCGCACCACCAGAGGGCGCTTGTGAATGGGATACACAGGGTGGTACATGAGGGGATGCGCGCGGATGAAGTTCACCGCTTCATCTGAAAACTCTTTAGTGGAATGAAGACCTGGTGTGAATGTTCCTCCAGGACACTAATATTCAAGACAGTTTAAAGTCAATGGCCAAATCAATTAATGTTATTGTATTCCATTGTGTTTTCAGAGTGACTAAAACTCACAGTTCCAGGCCGGGGATAAGGAATCTTTCCCGTATACATTGTCCATTGGTAGTTGTGTCCATGTTTATGGGCAAATGGGCCGTTGAAGACGTTTCTGATGTCCGCCATGGAATACATGCACACAGCTGAGCCTTTAAACACAGAGCTGAGGAAAGAAAAACAGGATCAACTGATGAGCAGAAAATCTTTACATTCAGAAACTTTGAAAACCACGTCCCAAAGAGAGAGAGAGATTATACACACACACACACACACACACATATATATATAAATGAGACATATTTTACAGGATAGAAAGAAGCAAGTGAATGAGAAGTGAAAACAAGGTAATTGTTTGTTTATCAGTTCATCTGAGGAGACCAATGAAAGCACAGGTGTTTACCCAGACGTTGAGAAGACGGCATAAACCACAGGGTTTCTCTCATCCTGAGTGGGTTGAACAAACACGTCCCCTGAAGAAGAGGAAAGAACAGAGGTATAAATGTCAGTGATGAGATTTCAAGCTGGTGGAAATACTACAATATTTGTTATATCCATTTATTTGTAGTGATACTTAACACAGGGAACATACGGCATATTCATGTCAAAGCTGATTACAAATAAAAAAAGTTAAAAGATTTTCTTTCATTTTGACTAATTACGTTAAATCCAGGCAGCCAAGCTTTCCCAGAATTTTTAAAGGTACAGTGGGCAATTTCGGAGAGGCTAGCAATTGTAAGCTAGATTTGAAAGCATAAGATCCCACACTCCCTTCATAGTGCTCTCCCAAGCCACGCCTACCCCAACACAAGAAAACATAAATAGTTTAACAGGCAAGTAGGACATCCTACCATTCTATTCGGACCGAATGCAATGATTGGACGAACAATTTATGGTCCTGCAGTCTCCACAGAAGATATTTATGTATATAAATTTGTTTAGATAGTTCTTTATATAGTGATCTTTAAATTAGGATGTTAAGAGATTTTTAATCAGCATCAAATCACCTAGCCTAGATGTATATAACATCTGGCATATTGTATATATTTGCTGATTAAAGAAGAAAAACAAGCAAACCTTTGGAATGTCTTTGAAACGCTTTGTGTTCTTAACTCTTCGTAACTTTCCATTTTTATAGTAAAAATTGACGTAATATTTTTTTTACTATTTCACATTCTGCAGTTATATTAATCTCAACTGCTGAAGGTGTTTTCTTCAGAATAAAAATGACCATAAAAAGGAAAGGTTGCTCACTCAGTTCATCAAAGAAGGTTTCCACCCCATCATCTCCCATTACAGAGCACACCAGCCTGGCCTTTAGAAATGTTGTCCATTTGTTCACCAGAGACTTCTGACCACCCTCGTCATTCTGTGAATGCACAAGATACAAACACAAACAACGGTTTATAGACTAACTGCACTGCTGCAGCTGCAGTTTTAGGTGATGCGTGGCGAGATGTTGCTCACCAGACACACTCTGCCCACTCGGGCCATCACACTTGGACTCGCACTTCCCCCAGAATCCAGACTCTTCTCTCGGAAGAAGAAATAAAGTTTGTCATCGTTATTCTCTGAGCTGTCTGGAATCTGTTTCATCTGAACAAATACAGGTTCTAGGAAATAAACAGAGCATGTGTGAAATGTCCGTACGAATATTTAACTGGAAGCAAATCACCTGACCAAATATTTATTTTCAGTTTAATTAGAATGACATCTGCCAATGTAAATCTGAAGAACAGAAATATTTACCGTTGAGCCACTTAGAGTCATACTGTTCCGATCTCACAGCTGGCCGGCTCCCCATGGTCCTAAAGATACCAGGATCAGTGCTCATGAAGTCCACAGCCGCCCCAGCATACAGGTTTCCATCTAGATGGAGGAAAAGCAAGGTAAAAACAAGAATTCACGAGCATGTGATAACCAAGGGATCAAACCAGCTAACAACATTAGGGAAATGTTAGGAAAATGTTAGGTTGTAAGAATGTTACCATTCAAATGTTCTGTAATTTTTTTACATGTTCCACTAACAACTTACAAATAAATATAAATTATAATAATAAATGATAATCAAAAAAAAATATGATGTGTCCATAATGTTAAAAAAACATTCTACTAACATTACTGCAAGACCTTTTTGATAAATGAGAACTTTCACAGTACATTAGCCAACATTCTGGGAATGTTCCCTGTTAGCTGGAAATTTTCGGGAACGCTTGCATCATAGCATTTACAAAAGTAGTACATTTTAAAAAATGCTAAACAGTTCTATGATGATATATGAGAAGAAATTAAAGGAATATACATAGAATATACAAGGTAATGTTGCTTTTTAACGCTTTCTTACTAATCAGAGTTGCAACGTTTTCTTGATTTGGATCATACGAGCATTTTCCCCTTCCAGAATCCACATAGCCAGGAACCAGCCTAAAGAGGTAGTCCTGTGGGCGGCAATGTATAAAACCTTAACTTTATGTAGAGCGATTGTGTGTGTGATTACGTGTGATTGTGTGTGTACCTCAGCCCTCCAGCCTCTGTTGATGAAGGTACAGATGGGTTTATAAGCTCCTGTGCCACAGGCGTACAAGTGAGTCCTGTTCCACGGTTCGATCAGGCGCACAAAGTTAGCACACTCTCCCTGAGAAGCACACGTGTGTTTATGCACAATGAACAAACTGTTGTTGGATCACAGCAAGACACTCACACCCCATCTACAATCAGTTCAGCTAGAATTAACATTATTACCTTATAACTAATTTAGGGAGCAGATTAAAAGACCTGATGTAAACTCACATGCCTGCCTTTCCCAGTCATCTGACACTCTCCTTTTCTCTGTGCAGGAGCTGGCCAGTGGATCTGCAGACAGAAAACACCCATCACAATATGAGAAAAATTGAATGACACTTCAGTTCTTCTAAGGTCATCGGTTGGGTGCCAATTTTTGACACTGTATTCAATTGCATTTAACAAACGAACTATGATATTTTGAGTCATCCCTTACAATGAGAGGCTCTTTGTTGATGTTTTGCATGTCCAAAGAAACCAGATACTCGCGGCTGCCCAGGTAGAGCCGGCCCTGGTCCTGATCCACATGCAGGATCCGGTAATCGCTGGTGTTGAAAGAGAAACTGAAAGGTCTTGCTGTGCGAGTGTCCATAAGTTCTGATGAATGACAAAGAGAAGCATGAGAAACATCATCATAAGTTCTGTCTGCCATTTCTGAAGTCACCAGACAGAAACGTGATTATTTCCTTCTCATCTCATGCGCACAACACTTTTCTTAACAACAATACAACACCAAATACAAACACCTCCAGAGCTGTGAAAACGTGTGAAAGATAAACAAGCTTAGGGGTCTTATTAAAAAACAGAGCTACCTGATGTGTTTGTTTCCCACCCACAGTATTGTTTTCAGTTACAGCGAATGCTTTTAAAAATGGCGACTTTATTATTGTCAATGATAATTCTAAATGATATAGTATAATTATGAGGCCGTTCATATTGCACGTTTTATACAAAACATCCATGTTATGAGCAGGCTTGAATCAAATAACAAGAAATTAAATAGGCGTTAATGACGCACACCTAACGCATATCGTTTGCACTTCCGTTTGTTGCAGCAGCGAATAGTTTTCCTGTGTTCGTGATAACGACAACCTTACCTGGAAGACTTAAAGATAATGACTGAAAGTGTTTTTATGCTTCGACCAGAAGGGGGCGCTCGCAATTTTCAATATTTTAAATCCACACACACACTCAGTATTACAGGGTTAACAAAGCTCTGTGTGCATTTCCTATTTTAGATAATATTGTTAAAATAAAAATCTTGTAGCAGTAGCGTTCTTCTGGGCAGGCTCTCCTCAAAGGTGGAAATAATGAGGCAGGAAGCATGAGTTGGTGGCTCCTGGGAGCAAACTGCACTTAACACAGTTCCAGAAACATTTTCTGAGTGCTGGCTTTCACATGTAGGCCAAATATTCAGTGTAAAAAAGTTCAGTTCTGTTCAGTTAAAATGAACAGTTTAATAAGACATTCTCGCAGGCTGCCACGGGGCTTCACAGAACACTGAGCTATGATGCAAGAATTGCAGTTAACGTTATGTGAATGTTTAACAGTATAGACTACTCAGTTGTTGTTA
Organism: Botia almorhae; assembly: GCA_036877575.1. Classification (NCBI taxonomy): domain Eukaryota; kingdom Metazoa; phylum Chordata; class Actinopteri; order Cypriniformes; family Botiidae; genus Botia; species Botia almorhae. The sequence continues at coordinate 19,519 of JAZGTJ010006904.1, forward strand.
AATTATGTTCAAATGAAAAGACTATATTGCCCAGCTAACAGGCTAACATTCTCTTAAAGTTCTCTCAAAGTTATCAAAACAATCTTGCAGTAATGCTAGTAGAAATTTTTAATGTCACAAATGGTTATAAAAAACTTTAGTCTTAAACGCGTTAGTGGCACGACCTAAAATTGTAAGCTGAGTGTTCACCTGACAGTAAAAATGTTATTTATTCTCAATCATGTTCAAAACCTGTGTGTTATATTTTATAGGGTTCTGTACACACACTCAACACACACTCAACACAAACACACACATATAAAAACAACTTTTCATGTTCCACTGAAAAAATAACAGCATGTAGACCTTAAATAACATAAAGATAGAATTTTGATTTAAAAAAAAACAGTAGATTTCAAAAGCCAGACCAAGACCAACAAATCTGGCCCTGCCAGAACAGCTTGTCTCATTCAATCTACACTATTTCATGGCCTCCTTTGAGGATTAAGCTCCTTCCTATACTACATTTACGCAGGTAGATGATTAATAAAACACTGACCTGTCCTCTTTATCTGATCCACGTCACAGTCCAGTAACATCCTAAAACATTCCTGTTATACTGGATTGTTATACTGGATTGCTATGCAACTAAATTTATTATGGTAACACATTTTAAATAGATCACCCCTAAACCAATGTGATTTTTTCCTTCTGTGGAACTTTTTGAATTTTGTGTTAACCCACAAAACAGGTCCATATAGTATGAAGCCATTTTAGCTCAGCTCAGTCAATTTCTTAGTGTATGTGAAGCAGCAATAAATGCAAGACTGGGTTTCAGTCATTTTCTGTGTCTGATGAGCTTTCAAGGGCTGAATATTTCAAGCGCTGACCCGCCGGGTTGCTGTAGATATTCCGAGCATTCAAATGTAGTTTAATATTGGCTAACTCTGAGAGAAAATGAACATTACATTTACATTAAAGAGTAAGCATGCTTTAAAGGTACAGTTCACGAAACCTGTAAAAAAAATAAAACCCTTTTTGTAAATGACAGCCCCTGGTTCAACCATTAATTTTCATTATATTAAAAAGCGTGAACATCATGCTGTCCTTTTTTTGGGTGAACTGTCCCTTTAAGACTTGAAATTACAAGTGAAGGATGCACGTCCAGTTTGTGAATAACTTTATTATTCTTGCATTGGATGATCATCCATACGGATGTGCACAAACCCATGGAAACTCTGAGGTACAGGAAATGTGGGCATTTGGTGACGAGTGTTCTAAAGGCATGTATATGTGTGTTTACAGGATGCTATGAAGAGGGTGTTAAAATAACCTCTACTGATCGGATATCTGCTGGAGAAGGAACAGGGTGGGCAGAAGGGGAAAGGGTTTGTGTACAACCCAGTTTCCTCTTCTTTACGGTCAGAAAAGAACACAGGACACGCCAAGTCTGCCAAACCTGCCGTGGGCCAAAGTGGACACAGCACAAGGTTCATAACCATCAGGGGTAGAAGACACTGGTACGAAGGTGAGTCAGGACACATCCAGTGATGTAATATCCTGCTGTAATTGTTCTTAGGAACCTTTTGTTGTGTTTTGGAACATTTTAACAGAGGAATCAAAAAGTAAACCGTCCCAATGTCCAGTAATATATCAGTCCCAACATATAACCACAGTGGCAAAATAAATACAAAACAAAATTTTGGTTGTGGGATAGTAAGCTAATTATATTGCTTATTTCTTATAATTGTGTCAAAACAGCGGTCTGTATATAGTATGTGCAGTGTGTCCAAAATGTGCAGTATACAACAGGGCTCAATATATTGATTGACAGCCCTGGTAAAATGCATATTTATATACGGGTAAGATTATATACTGTAATCACTGGGGCCATTATAGAATATAATAGAATATCCAGTTCCTCCTTCGCTGTTTCTGCCAGTTCCTCACTATGTTCTCATAGTCTCCAGTTGGGTACACTTTCTAGAGTTACACAAAGACCTTCCCTCTTCTGCAGGCGCCTCCGAAACAAAGACCATCCCAGTGGCAAACAAAGAACAATCCATCTCAGATAACAGCAGAAAACGGAGAGGCCAACAAGACAAGTGGATTTTTCCGCTCAACTGTTTTTGATGCCGAGTAAAGGCGGGGCTAGTGGCTGGGGGGGCGGGATTTGATAGTGTAGGGGTGATCTTTTCTGGAGGGTACATTGATTGCAGTTCAGGAAAATGGGACCGTGGAAATGAACTGGATAACAGCCAAGGCCATCCAGAGTTTCAGCTGAATTACAGGGATGGGTGATGAAAGGAAAGACAAAGCTAACAATAACCAGTTATATCCAAACTACTGAGGGCATATAATTCAGCCCAGTCATCTTTTCAATGAGGTTTTATCAAGAGGAATATGAGCCACGGGGGACAAGAAATATGAAACAAGAGGTGATTGATATAGGAAACAGCTTTTATTTCGCACAAACCCTTGTAACATCATTATAAATTTCCTTCAAGGCACTTTCAGCCCACGTTATGATTTGATTGTTCGTGATGAACAGGAAGGTCAATTGAATTCTCATATGCGTGAGGGTCATGTGGAATTGGGGCATCAAAGACTTTTGTTTAATTAGAGTTATGTGGCCCTGTATACAAACCCCTTAGCACAAAATATGCCATTTTGACCTATTACTGTGTATATGATAATGCAATAACTAATTCACAACATGCTTCTTTGAAGCAAGCAAGTGCACCAAAAATATAAGAACCACTATTTATTGGTTATGAGGTAATGATACTATTTTCTGGTAATGAATAACTACGATTTTCTCATTAATCAATAGAACAACATGCTGGAATCTCATTGGCCGATTTAAAAGCTTAAGTGTAGGTTGGAGTGTTACTGTATCTTTAAACAGACATGCTCATCATCTTTGTGTCTTCCACAGAAAATTATTCCAGAAGTATCTGTTCAAAATTGCGAAATGACCTAAAAACCGCTTCTGAATATAAGAAATAGCATAATTTTACCAGGATATTCAAAGAAGCCACAAAGACAACTTTGAGTGCTAACTCTCTATGTAGGTCAAAGTTACTGTACCATGGCAAGGAATGAGGCCGCAAAGAAATAAACAAACTACAATTGTGTGACGAGGGGTGGAAATGCGACTACTGCAAAGAGACATTCTGGCTGGCACAATACAAACAAATCCAAAACTTTTGCTTATGTTATGCTGGGTCACTGTATTCACTGCAAGTTCACCACTGCTTGTGATCAGAGAGAGCTTTTCAAACTGCACTGTGCAGTGTTAAAATACCACATACATGAGAGGTGAACTGCTCTATCATCTTTTGGCTAATTATGTAGCATAGCTGTATTAAGTTTACAAGTTAACAAAAACATTCTCGCAGTAACATTACCAGAATGTTTTTAGTATTATATTTTAAAACATTATTCTTAAGTTGTTAGTGGAACATTTGAAAAATGTCACAGAAATAAAAGTTTAAATAATGTTCTTATAACAGTAATGTTAATAAAACAATGTAAATTAAAACTGGACGTTTAAATTTTGAAAGTTCTCGGAACAGTTTAAACATTTTATTACTAAATGGAAACGTTAGGAAAACGTTTTTACAATCTTAGTTGTTAGTTGGGACTTCACCGTAATCTTTTTCAACTGAAATATAAGATGGGAGAATTCCACATTTAATTTCAGTTTACATGCAGGTATGTGTTGTTAAGCAGCCCAGATTTGTGAATTAGAGGCCTGTAGGCACACGTGCATGTGTTTATCAGTTAATGTGTGTGTGTCAGAAAGGTGGGTGACAGTTAGCCTGACATAACTGACAATAACTATACTTGTTCAAAAGTACCTCATATATGCTTTGAAGACATACAATTACCAGGAGGATGCTGGGAAAGAGTTGGGAATATGCCTAACTACCTTCAAAACAAGAGCTTTGCGTTTATCAGCAACATGCTAATAAACCCACAGATACAGCACAGAAGAATAGCTACTGTTATCCTATAGAGTGTAATACTGAGCTTTACTGCAATTGTGATTTTTGAGAAATGGGACAAAAACGTGCCACGGTTTATCCGCCATTTTGAAAATCATCACAATTATTTACAGCTGAACATTAGATGGCTTTAACATGAAAGCACCATTTCCTTTGACTTGTTCCAGCAATAGTTCCACTACTAATACCCAGCAAGCAATAGTCGTCATTTCACCGTCTGGGTTAACTATAAACCCGATATAGTCCAGCTATGTGTAACCCACTTCCAGCCCAAATAACCTTGAATTTGGTTGCATGCCATTTCTTGGCAAAATAACTAGTTAGACGTATGAAATTCCATCCTGTAAGCAAACTCAGCAGCGTTTACAAGGTTTTATGGTTTATTTTTTTAATGTTTTATACATAGCCTTCACTTAGCCTCGATTTAGCTCGTCGT
>JAZGTJ010006905.1:0-23939 GCA_036877575.1 Botia almorhae
TGAACAAGACAGATCTGAATCTTGCATGATGAAGACATTATGTGTCATAATAATTAGGACCACAGACAAAAGAACAACTAATCAGCATGCAAATATATGCAGGCTCCAGTGTTTCAAATGAGGCAGATTTTCTACCTTTTTTCCTTTTCCTTTTTCTTTTTTTTCTCTGAATTCATCTTCATTGCTAATCATTTGAGGGCTGCCAAATGTTCACTGACACTAATGTATTACAGGTCAAGAGAGGCAGGTCTTCACCTATTACCCCCAAAACAATGTGCTTCCATCCTGCGCCCACTTCAGCTTTCGCAGCAATTACTGCCAGATGCAATCACGAGCCTTGAATAGGAGCAACTGGGGCTTGTTTGTGGCTTGGATTCATTAAAAAGGAGGACGAAGAAAGGAATAAATTACTTAATTGTAACAGGGAAAAAATGCCAGCCAAGAGATGGGCAGTATATGGCCCACTGCGTGAATAGGAGGCTAGTGCACTCCTGGAATGGAATTGTGGGATTGCTAAGTATGGCCCATACACAAGATTTTGGGTGTCCTCCAAAACAGATGGCTCCACATACCATCCGCTCTTGTCTTTTGTCAGATGGCTGGCTGCTTTTGTTCGTCAGGGCTTTGATGCAAAGTTTACAAAGGAGACTTTTGGAGAAACTGAGACAAATGGAAGACTTTGCTGTATTCCTGTCGTGGGTTTCGATTTTAAAATCAATCTGAATTTGTGTTCCACCATGCTGGTGTAAAGGCATCAGGCGGGAGGAAGACGTGGTTTGCGTATGGAGAAAGTAATGACACCGAGATGGTCCGATTTGAGCTTTAATTGGGAAGTTCATGGCCCTGCCCACTTAGAAGGGAGGGGTTAGGGTGGTCACACGGGACCCTGTCTCGCCCATTCATGAGTCATGAGATCACGTGTAGCCTTGCAGCTTGCAGGTCCCCCCACTTAAAAAAAGATACATGGTGGATTTGCATACAGGGTCAATAATGAATACAGTTGATGATTTTATATTCTGTATCCCAGTACACTGGGATCACTGAAAGATCAAAAGACTCAAACAGGATCATGATGGAACAATAATTCAAACACAATTTTTAAGTTGAATTAACATTTTATAAAAAAGGGAAACTATGTAATATTACATTTTTCTTATAAAAAGCAAACATTGTGTAGATTTTGAAAATATAAATTGATCATGCCCAATAATTTGGCTTACCACAGCTTACTTAACCATGAAAACAGTTGTGTCAAAGTATTTTTTTAAATGAAAAGTCATAGTTATATAGCTGTGTGTCACATGGTTTTTATATTAATTTCAGTTGATAGAAGACCCTTTAACACTTTATAATGCCTGATTACCTAGAGAACAATTTAGGTTAAAAAAAATGACAGATTAGTTTAAGTTTAAGAAAAGTAATTTCAAAAGAAACAACTTAAGTTGCATGCAAATGAAGACTTGAAAGGGGAAAGACTCTCCTGAAAAAGTACACGCTAAGTTTATATCATATAAGCCCTCACAGCTATGAGCAAATAATGTCTTGGATTTGTGGATTAGGCCCTGGAGTATGAATTGATTATCCCTCACACAGCGTTCAATCTATTAAGATCTCCGTCTGAAAATGAAAGCGCATAAACAGCACTCGAATCCCATAATGATGGGCGAGGATGTGAGAAAGCTCTTGGAAAGGGAATAATGGGTATAACAACAGAGTGCTCCACACAAGAAAGGAAATGAGGGGGTATTATAAAATCAACAGAGAGCAGCTCTCTAAGATGGGCCGCCCTGTGTACACAAAGTACCTGCATTCGTGAAGTATGCTAGCATCTACAGTACTTGTCTGCTCATTGGCAGTTTTTCTATTTTTCTCCGTCTCTCCTGTCAGCCTCATTTTCTCCACTGCGTCTCCCTCCACCTCCTTGAACAACCCCACCCACCACCACCATCACCCCCACCCAATCCCCAGAACCACTTGTCTGCCACTCCTGGTAAACAGAGGACAGGCACTTAGATAAGCAAATGATGGGGATGCTGGAGAATGGGACTGTCTTATGGGGGAAGCTTTCAGAGCTTTCTGTCTGGGGAGGGATGGGAGGTTCACACAATGAGGGACGAAAGGAAGGGTGGGAGGCAAGGAGAACCAGCACGGAGGTAGGGGTGGTACGAGCTTGGGAAGATGCTCTTGGTCCGGCTCCTTAATGGTTCCTCCTATAGTGGCAGTCATTCAAGAGCTTCCATCACTCATTTACATTTGTGAGCGACGTCACTCACACCTTCAGGCCTTTGTGTTGCTCCGCATTGTGAGAGTGTCGGACATCGGAGCTGTTACAAGTCTGAGAGCTTTCAGGATCGTCAATGACGCTGAAGATGAAGTTGTCTCAATGGTGTTGAGTGCTTCAGAAGGACATCGTTGTAAATATAGAAACAGATTTCTTTTGAGGTGTGAAGGATTTGAGCAAAGCAGCGGCTATTATAACGTCTGAGAAGGAAAGCTTCCTGTGCTCAGTTTTGTTTCCAGGTTTAAAACATGGAACATCTTTCCCAAAGGGACCATTAAAAATGGAAAAGCAAAAATACTGGATCGTATCAATAAGATGAAGAACAAAGAGACAAAAAATCTTGGAGCCTTCTTATCTTGGCAAGCACTCAGCCTCAGATCAAACAAAGGAACCAAGACCATCCAGACCCACATGTGCTTTGAATACAACATAGCTGGCCACACACACAATGCATGGTTTTCTTGGCACAGTGGCACACAGGCTGGGGTCAATGTAGACGTGACAGTGGCGAATCACACCTGATAGTCAGGTGCAGATATGCCCTCTGAGACCAATTATTTTCTAGCTGTAAGTAATTTTCAAGCTAAGGGGCTGCTGTGTATATGAAAAGCTGAAGGATAGTGAGACGCCTCTTCGATAAGTTTGTGAGTGAAATCTGGAGGGGTTTGACAAACCTTCTACCTCGTTGTGTGCTGGGGTCTTGAATCATGCAGCAGTCATTACTTGAGTCTGTCTGTCTATGCAGAGGTTCTGCAGGGGTGGGTGGGGGTGCTGACCTTCTGGAACCGTGTGGAGCCTCAGGCAGGGTCTTAGGGACACTGTGCCACAGCGCCAAGATGTTCTGTGCTGTCCAATATATTCTATTATCAATGAGCAACGTGCATTGATACATGAAAAAGGACTAAAACAATAATCTGCAATGCAAATGTCGTAGAATAAAAAAGATTGTATCCATGAGGATATTGTTAAACCGCCACTAGCTCCTCTGGTTGTCAAATGTTATTTTTGTCCTTTAATTTTAAGTGCATTAATAAAAAACACATAGGAAGGGTCGAAATGAAAATCTACTAAATAAATCTACTTTTGAATATATAAAGAACTGGCTCTTTATTTATTAAGCCACTTGTTTTATCCTCACATACTGACTGTGAAGGACTTTTGTGTTACTTTTTTGTTCCAACTAGGACTTTTCTTTTTGTCCAGTTTAGCATTACTTAAGTACTCCAGCCAAGATTAAGTTTTGCTGCAGCTACTTTCTTTGTCTTGACAAAGTCCTTTCTTGTTTATTTAAAAACGACCCTGTTTATATAATAGAATTTCAATGGAAGGCATTCTGAGCAAGACTTTGACTCTCTCGTGTACAAATCACAAGGGCACAGCTTTTAATTTAATGTTTTCCTTTTCAATATGTTTCTTTTTTTGCTGCCCCCAGTTTTCAACAATTATTCTCAATTATATCGTCCTACTACGCGAGTTGCTAAACATCGCTTTCCAATTTACAGTTGAATGAAAGGAGAAACAACAGGCGTAGCAGAACGCTGGGTTACCAGAGCGCACTTGCGATGGAAGGAGCTTTTGTGATGGCCATCTTTTGAATTCACTGTTGGGGTCATTAATTAATTTAATACCTCACATTAAATCCCAAGAAAAGGAAAGAATGCAAATAATACAATTTCCTAACATGGATAGACAAAAGACTCAAAGTAACTTCTTTAATTAGGCAAGTTCTGTAAATATGCTTCATAAAGTTGCATTATGTTGTACTATTATCAAACCTTCTGCAGATGCCATTACAGGTGGATGTAATGAACAATACATGCCCTAGTCATTAAAATAAAAAAATCAACATAATAAAAACAAATTCATATTCATTAGGACAATAAGGATGGCCCGTCTCGGTAATGCTATGCCTTTGGTTGACGTAAGTCAAAAATGACTTTTGTCCAACATGGTTTAACACATTCAAACTCACTAACTGAAAACTGATGGAGTTACACTTCACTTCACTGTGGCCACATGCTTTGAGAAAAAATGTTGCTTTTTTGTGGTATGTGGTGCATGTGAGTTTTTGCTCATCAAATAACGTATAACCCAGACGGTGTGGAGGATGACACAGTTGTCAACAGGTGAGACCCAAGCCAGTCGTTTAGACCTGATAGTTGATCAAGATGTTATAATCAGAGGAGTGCTACAAGGTGAGATAGAGCTGAGGACCTTTTCCACACACGTACAGCTAAAACACTGCCTACCCTTTCACTACACGAGGGGTTGGGGCAATATACAATATCTCCATACCATTCGTTGGTCAATTTAAAAAAAAAAATCATGGTCCCTTTATAGCTGTAAATAAAAAGCGAGGTACAGGTTTCTCTATTATGGCATTACACAAGAGAAGTTAAGTTATTGTGAGAAAATAAACTGAAAAATCAATAGCAACAAACCAGGCACTTACGAGCTGTCTGGACGAGATGTTTTTCTGATTCATGGACGTGCAGTGTCCCTACGCCTCACAACCACATTTCACTGAAGGGGGCAATAGTGTTTATTGATTTTCTGCCTGGGCTAAAGCACGATCTGAACATGAGGAGACTGACCTCAGGTTGTTTTGTGAATGGAAAGGCAGAAAACAGCAAAAACACGAAAGATATACAGAATCCTACTGTCAAATCATGAGTAAGCACCCCTTCATCTTTAGTGTCACACAGACTCTTCAATGCATTAAATACTACACAATTAGTGTATGTAACCTAGTGTACATACACAATGTCATAATAAAACAATGTCATGGAGAAACAATTGACATATTAAAGAGATCCTTGTTTTTTTTCTCCAAATACAATATTGTATCCTTAAAATAACCCGCTTCTGTTAAGTGTAAACAAGTAAAGAAACAATATGAATTTTTTTAATCGATCATAGGCATGCACGGATATACTGTGAATATATCAATATCACCATGAGTGATTATTTTACCCAAATAAATGGGTCCTATTCTTATTGACAGCAGGCTTCGCTCTCTGATGGCAAAATATTGACTGTGATCTTTATCAAAGCAACACACATATTAATGAAAAAACTACAACATGACCACGGAATACAAAACCAAGTTCTTCTGTTTTTTTATAAGCCTCTATTATATCTGTAACAGAGCCTTTGTATTTCATAATGAGAGCTCCTTTTACCCGCCAGGGAGAAATACGTCCCAATTTGCTGTCCCGCCAGACGAGATTACGCGAATAATTGTTCTTTAGGTAGCACTCAGCGTCAGGAATAAAACGCACATATGCTTCCAAGTGTGAATGTTGACATTTGCATGGCGAGGAGCCACTCAGGGTCATTGTTTGGTAACAATATTTGAGTATGTCCTCAGGGTCTTTTTTTCTCTTTTGTACCGAACCATTTTCCATGAAGGCCATTTGGCCACATAATGACACCTCCAATGCACTTTCTCCCTCTAATAACTTTTTTTCACACTTGAAGTCTCAACTACACCCCTTTTGTGTCTGAGAGCCTGTTAATTTTTTATGATAAAAAGCAAGTAAGGTTCACTAATGCTGAGACGAGTGGCATTTACTGTATTACATACCCCTTGTTGAACACAAGCCTAGTTTTGATATTAACACCGTTAGATGTCAATCACCCCATTAAAAGAACTAATTCACAATCGGGCAAACTCTGTCACATGATGCTGCAGAACTTATTATCATGTGCCACAGACGTTATTATCAACTTGGTTAAAGAAATATCTCCATATACCATCTCGTTACCATATTCAATAGTACTTGCTTTTAAGTATTTTATCATTCTGTGAGGAAACGGCTTTTGAATGCATAGTTGGGTGTATTTCACTATTTATTTAGTTGATAAATATTACATGTGATCATCTGTGAAAGTTTTGTTAATTAGATCAAATATTTTTTCCTTTGTTCTGTAAATGTGTCATGTGTCATTGATTTCTGTACACACTACAAAAAAATCTCCCCCCTCCCCCCAACACACACTCTCTAATATGACAGGTGGCCCAGGGCTGTAACTGCTCTCTGCAATGACCATACAATGACTGAACTATTTCTCTAATAGCTGGTAAGAGCATCTTTGCTCTCCAAATCCAGATGCCCTGAGCTCAGTAATACAGTAGACATATCCAGCTTGCAAAAGTACTTGTAATTCAACATATTTAGAACGTATAGTTAGTTTTATACCTATACATTAGTGCATTTTTTGCTTCCCTCATTTTCCTCAAGACTCAAACCCCTCATTCTTGTTTTCACTGTACTTTAAAATGCATGTAAATTATAATATATTAATGAATGAAAAATGTAACAAAAACTAAATATTTAAATAAATAACAACTACAAATGATAACTTTAATAACGGAAGATGCTTCACACAGTTACAGAATCTCGCTACGCTGCTGACAAACAGACAAACTACAAAGCAGAAACTAGAAGAGCTAAACAATCTTAGTGAAGAAAAAGACCAAAAATGCAGCTTTTTAGCTCTCTGCATTCATATGCTGTTTTTGAAAGCTGTCACCGAGCATCAACAGGAGGGGAATTGAAGAGAATAGAGCAAATAGTCAGACAAAGTGAACAATGGCAGCAATGAGGGCTCTTCAGAAATATGGCGAGGAAGAGTTGGCCGCAGTGGCGTGCGTGAGTGGACAGATGTGCTCTAATGTGTTTTGGCTGGAGATCAAGCGCATGGCTACACCCAGAGATGAGCTAAAACAAAGATAAAGATGTGGTAATTCTTCTGCAAGCATCATTTAGAGACACTAATAACTCCTGCTACAACAGGGTTACGAGAATATTTTGGACTTAAAAGCGCCACATGTGTTTGAGGCATATTGTATGAGTGACTGGAGATTTTGAGATTTTTTTACATGTGTTGGAGCCTGTCTGTCACTGTGCAATGATATCGAATTTTTCTTTTTTTTACTTGCTTAACTTTTTCCCTTGCTCAAAAATAAAGAGTGAACTTTTCAACTCTCCAAAACAACAACTACCGCAATGTGTTTGACAAAAGAACACAATTATTACAATTACAGTGTCTCTTTCATTAGCTCCAGTGTATTCCAGTGTAATTGATGTTGTAGCTGACACACCAGACATGAATATACTCTGCTTTCTTTTGTTTGGGAGTAGGGGGCCTGATTTGCATTCTGTGTGCATTTCGGGTGATGAAGACTTCAGTCTATTAGTCCATTAGAGAGAGAGAAAGAGAGTTTAGAGAGTGATAGAGAAAGTATGACTGAGAGAGAAAGAGAGAGAGAGAGATCCACAATCTACAACTCGCCGCTTGTTTGAGACTCTGACCCCCTTTAGAAATGCCACTTTGCTTCACACATTAGCTGCTTACAAAGAAAGAAAGCTAATGTATCATCTAATTGGGTGAGCCACTGCATCTGATTCCTCTCAATCAGAGTATTAGTTCGGTAATTACCCATCTGCCTCGGGTGGAAAATGGCAAGGCGAACACCAAGCTAATAACATGCTCAAGGGCTCTCCAGAGCCGACAAGATGAGGCTGATGTTGTGCGATGCAGTCTCAAACTATTTCAGCACCAGGGTGAAAACATTACCTAGACCCAGTTTGCCAACTCTCCCAAATTGAGTTTATTCAATTATTTACTTAAACACAGATTGTTCCATTTTCTAGACTTTTTTCTTTTCTGTCGTATATTCTCACTGCTGTAAACCGTGATCACGGAAATAAGTGTTTAAAAAAGGAAGGCTTTTGAAGTGCTTTTAGGATGGAAGAGATGGAATTATCTAGTGTTTCAAAATTTGGCACATCTTCCTCCTCTTATTTTGTGATGCCAAAAAGTGACAGAGGTTAGTATTTTCTTTTCTAAAATACATCAGATAAAAGTTTATAGAAAACACATCTAGCACAGGATTAATTGTATTATTTATGATAAATAATTGACGCGTTGAACTAGTAAAATGTACTTCTCTTCTCATTGCATGGAACATAACAGTATCAAAATTCTGCTCAGCTTCTCTTTTTGTGTTCCACAGAAGAACAAAACACAGATTTGGAATTAATTTTTATGTTTTGGATGAACTATAACTTTTAAGCATTACCAGTCTGATATGAGGCAAGTGCTAATTCAGTCTAATTGGTTACATGTGAAATGTAACAAACAGCTTTGATTTACAAGTTGAGCTAACCTGTGGAAAACATGCACACACAAACATCCCAAACACACCCCTAAATCCCACTGGTCATCATAAAGGTGACAGTGCTGTAAACCTAAATTAGTCTCAGTATTAATTATTTTTAATTAACCACTTGACAAATGTGCAATTAATGTAATAATAGATCATTGCCATAAATGGGGTCTTCCCTTCATCATGGTGGTCTCTAGTTTGATCGCTTTGGAAGAGGATGTGATATCTGCGCCCAGTTGCATAATATATAGCCGCTATTCATGTGTTTATTCTATGAGAGTATCAACCATTATGGTGTCTTTTAAATGGCTTGATGAGGGAACCACAAAATCCACACACAGATAAATTGCATGTCCAACTTGGACAGCAGACGTCATCGTAGATCAATATCCACAAATTGCTCAAACAAAGGCCAATAACAAGACCTTTTGGTTACCTTAAATCATGCCCATGTCTTTCTGTTCTATTTGCCCATAATTAACAACAGTGAATTTCAAATGATTAGATCACTCAGATGCAATCTCTTATCAAGGGACACACAATGTCATTTAGTCATCAATGAAGATATTATCTATTTTACTCCCTCCAAAACAAGTATAGATTTTCTTAAGAATGTCCATGTGAGAGTGAAGTGAAGGAGAAGAGAGGCTGAGGTGACATGGGAGATGTGAAATTGCACTCTTCATGGATTGTATAACGAATCGAAAGGGGGAGGGGCACAATTCTAACCAACCAGATTATAACAAAAAATAAATAAATACACATGAAAATGTAATAAAATAACAACAAATAAGACAAACAAATCACCTTCAGTTATTTATACAGAATTGTGAGACTATGGATGGGTGGGTATTTTCTGGGAAATATAACATCTACCAATGGGGGAAACCATTGGTAGCTAAATCTGTACAATCGCTTGCTAAGGTCACAATAAGACAACATATTTCGACAATTAAATATGACATAAATTGTGCTTAACGACTAAAACCAGGATTGAGATGAAATCATCTCTTGACTACATGCCTTGCCAGTTTCTATATGCATATTTACTGTATGTTTTGTGTATTATTAAAGTAACTTACACTTCCTTTGTTCACGTTGATGTCCCACGTTGAATGCTGATAGCATTAGCATAAACTCGTTTAAGAGTTCTCTGTAATTCTCAGCAAACTTCGACTGTTCGTTGCACATGCTCATCCGCTTATTTTTTAATTGAACACGATCCAAAATCCAACATATACGATTCTGCCTTCGATTTACTTCAAATGGTCAATAATTTTAGTAACTCATAACCATCGTCTGCCTGTGTGTCCAACTCGTTAATTTCGATGTTTGGATGTTTTAAAAATATTTATCACACTAAGATAAACAATTATGTTATATTAACAAAATGTACAAAATGTTCAAAAAAACGTCATTTCACGCGTCTTTTGCTGTCGCGTATGAATTTAACAGCATAAAATGAGACTGTTGATACAATGTATATAAGTCTTTATCATAAATTATTCTCCCTAAGAAATGTTAAGTAAACATATAAGTCTACCGATATTTCTTCAAATGTGCTCACCTTTGGACTAAACATTTTAACCTTTTAAAGAAAAGTGCTAATGACAGTGGACAAGACTGTGGATTGTCATTTTAAAATACAGGTATGATTTTGTTTTAATTGGGTATGTTTTGCTTTCTGCTCGGTGTATATTAATATCACTGGTAGATTACATTGCAAAACTATGAAAGCTAAATGTTATGCCTTTATTATTATGTGTAAATAAATAGACCTCCCATGCTTGGGTTAATTTGCTGTAACAGGAGCTGTGTGTGTGAGTGTGATAGATATATACTGTCTTGAAGTAGATTTCAGTAGATGTGCTGTACTATAGCAATTAAAAGAGGAGGAGGAAATATATAAATCTCTCCTGACAGGCTTGGGCCATTTAAGGTCATAGATAATGCAAACGCTAGCAAGTGAACACCCTCCTTGTGCTGTGCCCTTCTACGAGTAGAAAGCGTCATTTCTTCCTCTCCTTCTAAGTGTGCTGAACACTTACTGTGGGAGTGTACAGTCCTTGCCTCCAATATCTTCGCGCTAAACCTTATTATGTACAGTAAGGGGTTGCTAAGGCCCTGGGTGGACAGATAATCTGTGCTTGGAAGGCATCTTCAGATAACAGTTATCAGCTTCATCAATATCTTTTTAGCATGCTTAAACTATGGGAGGTCTCGACTGATTTGCTTGTGGAAAAGTAGCAGTTGCGGATTAGACTAATCTGAATCTGTCTGGCGTATGATCTTGTTATCAATTCTTTATTTTTAGGAGGTTGGCACTGCAAGTAAATATGTAGACAATCGTCGGAAAGAATTGACAGTTTGTATTGACATTATGACAACAGCACAACAGGGTTACAATTTACTGCTCTGTAAATAGACCACATGATTTGACTTTTACAGGTTTTGTTGATGACAGCTGTTTGGACTCTTGTTTACTATGTCATGCTTGTATCTACAGAGAGAATTTTTGGTTCAGCCAGAAAATGATTCGGATGACAAAGAATTGTGTCATGGTTCAGAAATTTTACAGAAAATAAATTAGTCATAAATAAAGATAAGAGCTATACCTGGGCTTTGACTTAGATCAGGTAAGCTTTCACGGTAAGCATGCAATGTCAGATGTGTACTCCGTGTGGCCTTTTAAATATAAGGTAGACCAAGTACATTTGAGACATGTGTACAGTTGAACCACCTAAAATAATCCATGTTATGACCAACTATAACAAAAAAATTTACTTTGTATGTTTGTTTGTTTGTTCATTCTGTCTGTCTGTCTGGATTCGCATCCAAGATGGTGGCGCGACAGTAGTGCGCAGCGGGCGCTCCGGATACAAAATGGTGCTTTTTGTTTGTTTTGGTCAACCTCCAACGGCGCATGGACATCAATGCTACCGGTGTTCGTGTATACATTTGCCAGTTACTTACGAAATGCAGAAAATACGCTACAGCCACTCTGCATGATGATCTGCTGGAGAAGCTATGCGATCTCGGCTTGCTGCGAGGACCAGGCCTCCAGCCCTCGACGTCACCTGATGCCGATAACCGAGGGAGGGGACGTTGCAAGCGGTGCGCGAGAAAGCGGAAGCGTGGCAAGAGGGCGGGGGTCCGTGCTAGACTAAAAACAAACGCTAGCCGGCCGGCTCACCCATCAATCCTGCTCTCCAATGTCTGCTCCCTGGGCAATAAATTGGATTACATCCAACTTCAGCAAACTACGCGGCGTGAGTTCAGAGACTGCTGCATCTTTGCACAGAGACGTGGCTCAGCGACAGTGTTCCGGATGCCGCCATTCAGCTAGACGGGGTGGCTTTTTTCCTTGCCGACAGAACTCAAACCCCGACAGACTGTTATTGTTGCTGGAGATTTCAATCATGCAAATCTTAAATCAGTGCTTCCTAAATTCCATCAGTATGTGGACTTTGCAATGAGAGAGAAGAACATGCTGTACTGGAGCCCCCCAGGGTTGTGTGCTTTCTGTTCACTGTGCTGACTCACAACTGTGCAGCAATGCACAGCTCAAATCACATCATCAAGTTCGCCGATGACACAACCGTAGTGGGTCTCATCAGCAAGAACAACGAGTCAGCATACAGAGAGGAAGTGCAACGGCTAACAGACTGGTGCAGAGCCAACAACCTGTCTCTGAATATGGACAAAACTAAAGAGATGGTTGTTGACTTCAGAAAAGCAAACAATGACCACTCTCTGCTGAACATCGACTGCTCCTCTGTGGAGAAGAGCACCAAGTTCTTGGTTTTCACCTGGCGGAGAACCTCACCTGGTCGCTCAACACCAGCTCCATAACCAAGAAAGCCCAGCAGCGCTTATACTTCCTAAGAAGAGGAAAAGCACAACCCCCATCCTCACCACGTTCTACAGAGTGACCATCGAGAGCATCCTCTGCAGCTGCATAACTGCCTGGTTTGGGAATTGCACCGTCTCGGACCACAAGACCCTTCAGCGGGTGGTGAGGACAGCTAAGAAGATCATCGGGGTCTCTCTTCCCTCCATCATAGACATATACACCTCACGCTGCATCCGCAAAGCCATCAGAATTGTGGATGACCCCACACACCCCTCCCATACAAACTTTACCCTCCTACCGTCGGCAGACGGTACCGTAGCATTCTGACCCTCACAACCAGACTGGGCAATAGCTTTTTTGCCCATGCCTCAATAGTCAGTAAAACTGGAATGAAGGATCACACACACACAAACCTATATATATATATATATATATATACACAACTGGGCATTCCCCACTTTTCTTTTGCACATCTGGCTGCCAAAAATGTTTACACTGTTAACACTTATGTTTACATTTGTTACTACCATCCTGTGCTGTCTGCACATGTTTTGCACTTGTGCACCTTATGTATATATTATGTTTAATTTATGTGGCCCTGTATGTCTGTGATGTTTAGTGTTTGTCTTATGTAGACACCTTGGTCTGGAGAAACATTGTCTCGTACCACTATGTACTTGTATATGGCTGAAATGACAATAAACTCCACTTGTAACTTGTAACTTGTCTTTCTGTCTGTCTATCTTTCTGTCTATCTTTCTTTGCACCTAGTGAATGCACCCAGTAATTTTAGTTTCTGCATATAGATTATTACAAAAAACAGGGAAGATCTTTGCAAGAGAAATTGCTTTGAGAACATTTAATAGTCTGAAATTATTCTATACAAGAGCATCTTTAAAACGTGTAATTCCTACAAAAAATATGGGGAAATAGCTGTATAAAATGTGAGAATACTTATGAGATTACAGTTTGAATTAGTAAATGACACTTAATTTACATAAGGATCTTATTCAGAGCCCTGGAGCTAAGCTTTCTGTTGCTTAAGATTTTCCAGCTAAAAGCCCTTTCGAGATGCTTTATAATGGGACTTTTAATGTCATTAGGGGATCGCTAAGGACGGACAATTACTTGCAGAATGCATTTGAAGCATTTGAATGAAAGAGAACATCTTGCTGGAGGCTAAAGGATCCTCCTTAGCATTTCTTAGAGATGCTTACTGAAGAAGCCACTGTAATTAGTTCAAATGGTCTTGGGATGGAGAGTATAATAATTATAGCAAAAGGCCCCTTCATGAACACAAGAAGTGCACTGGTTAGTTGATCAAACTGCTATTATCTTCATATCTGCAGTCTTTATCCTTTATCAGTCTAAGATCTCCTGACCTGCATAGGGGTGCTGGCCAGAGAGAATTGGATTTACTTTGTCACTCTGTAGCATTGGTTTATGTTCATGAAAGCAAACCTCACCAATGAGGGCATTTTAAGTAAAAGTGGCATAACTTAATTGCATGAGATGCAAAATACAGTGAATATCATTTTGTCCAAAATCTACTGTGGTTTGAACTAAATTTTAATGGAAAAATGCATGTACATACCAAAATTATTTGGACACTTGAGTCTGGGGGTATTGATATACCAGTGTTACGGTTTGGTTCATATCACAGTTTTGGAGCCACAGTTGGGTTGGGTTCTGTTTGCTGTGGGGAGAGGGTTCATGGCATGGCAAAAGCAATGTTAAAGACCACTAGATTGACTTTTAACTTTATTATAATAATACTTGACAGTAACTTTAGTGTACGGGAGAAATCCCCCATCAGAAGCTCAAATGAATTTTGGAGGCGGGGCTTGTAGGAGTCGTAGAAAAACATTAAAAACTATCCCTGTATTTTTAGAAGAAGCTACTTTACTCAATTCAGTGTTTTTGTATAGTGTTATTTTGCAATACATATTATTTCAAACTAATTTTACAAAGAACAGTGCCTTCCAAACTCAAGTAAACCAGCCATAGGCCTATGTCGTGCTACACAGTATTATACTATACACACTTGTTTACCAGCACAGTGTGCTGCAACCATGTGTTAATTTTAATTTATAGCTGTTTTTGGAATATGCTACACTGCCCTTTAGTGTTTGTGTGAGAGGGGGAATGTGTATGAAACTATGGAAATAACTAAATATTGTTTTTCACCTTGAACATGCAATTTAAAAGGAAGTAAATAAAGCTACAAGCTAGCTAACTACTTAATGAATACTGTGCATGCAATATTCCATCCGCTATATTAAAAATAATAAAGAGTAGGCATTTGAAGGCTGAATTGCAGTCAAATGATCTCACTATGCTTGTCACATGACCTTATCATGTGACAAGTGATAAGGTCC
Organism: Botia almorhae; assembly: GCA_036877575.1. Taxonomy (NCBI): domain Eukaryota; kingdom Metazoa; phylum Chordata; class Actinopteri; order Cypriniformes; family Botiidae; genus Botia; species Botia almorhae. The sequence goes on from JAZGTJ010006905.1 coordinate 14,688, forward strand.
TTATTATACTACTAATAACCTTATTATACTATATATTGCAGGAATAGAAATAGTACGTTTTTACTGATAGCTCATTTTCTTTAGCTTTTATGGCTAATCACATTCTTTACTTTCTTACTTTAACCTTAATGTTTTGTAGATATCCACACATTTGGTATCTCACTTTTAGATTAAAATCAACAAATTGATTTTATGCCAGTATATCAGGATATCAGTTTATGCCAGTACTTCTCCAAGAGATCACTCTTCCTGCAGTTTCGTTCCAAACTGCAACAGCTGATTGTAATTTTCAAGAAAAGCCAAACATGTGATGAGCTGTTTTCAGGTGCATTTGATTAGAGCTGGAACAAAAATCTGCAGGTATATCTCAGGAGCAGGACTGACTCATTATTCACACCTTCTTGTGCTATTCTTCAATTGGAAATCAGTTTAGTGTCATTAAGGTCTTTGTAAGAAATTATACAATATTCTGTATATTTATACATGTAGGTTTTAACCAGAGCCACTGTCAATACTGTGACAAAATACAAAACAGAAAAACATAGGGAAATAACTAATAAATTACTAGTTCCATCAAATGACTTGTCCTGGCATGGCCGATGTGTCACACTGCTTTACTGCCACTATAAATATGATTTACGAGGAAATTGAGCTAATTAGAACTGAATTGAGGTGACAGAAGCTCTTACAGGGCATCTGGTTATTATGCTGGGAAAGAAATGGGTTTGTTAATTTGTAAAGGACAAGAGTAATTAAGGTGCTAGGACTGACGCAGTTGCTTAACTAAAGTTAATAGGAGGGGGACCAGATAAATGCAAAGTCTCACGTCTCGGTCCTCTGCAGTGTAGATCAGAGATGATATGGCACGGCTGTGCATACACTAAGTTGCTTTTGAATACTAAGGCATGTTTAAGAATGTGACCACTGCCCACCACCAAATCCAATGCTCCCCCAGCCATATCAAATGATCCTTACTTGTTACGTCAAAATAAACAGATTTCCACACATATTTAGACAGTTAATAAAAGCATTCAATGCAAAGGCATTTTGATCTGTCTGATATCAATTAACGCTAAATATGTAAGTATGTAGCTGCGTTTTATGTCGAAAACCTTTATATCGCAGTGCATCTCTAATCCAGCATTAAACTTAATAGGTGAAAAAGTAAAATGTCTTTCTGTGAAGGACTGTTGGTTTGTGATGCAGATGTTTGTGTTGTCTCATAGGGAGTCTCAGTCTCCTACCCGATGGCCATGGCCTTTATGGTCCTGACATCCCTCCTATCTTTTATTTACTTGTTGTTCATTGAGGACCTCCTTCAGGCGTTCACAGCCCTCAGGCTAGCTGCAGGCAGTCGGCACAGACAGGTCACTGCAGCTGGGGCCGAACCACCAGTCCTGCAGCTCACACCTTCTCCTCCCCCAGCTGCTCCAAGAGCATTCATTCACATTGCAAGTCTCATTTAATAAGATTACTCAGCTCACTTTAAAACACATCACAGCCCATTACTATCAGATTCGAGTTCTCCTTTCCCAGAGAAATGGTGCCGTGCTCAGCAGAGGAATCTGTAAAACTGTTTTAGAGCCAGCTAGCATTTCAAAGGACTTGAGGGCCAAAAAATGGTGTAGCTGATTGTGTTACTATCCGTGAGCTGATACAAGCAAACATAGCAAGTCTATCAATTAAATGTTAAAGTAATTTTTTTTTAAATTAACTTCATTTCTATTATGTTGTGAATTTGTGTTATCAACAAGGAAAATAGTAGATGGTGCAGCTATGCAGTACAACGAAGGTAGAAACATGACTGTGCTGGCTGCTTAAAATATTTTGTTGATGTAATGACAGCAATCTAGTGTTTTTTAATACAGTTGTGTTTTGTATTTTGAGTTGCTGCTCATTGAAAAAAACATGATTCCTGGTTCAAAACTAGCAGGTCTAAAGGGCCGTTGCGACCTGATTTTTCAAGCTCAGAACCACCTTTTCTGCCTTGGAAGTGGGTGAGGTGCTTTCAGAGTGGGCACTGGTAATGGATGGAAAAAGAGGTATGAATTTCTGTTTGTCCTGGCCTTGACACATTTCCTGTTAGATACTGGTTAGGGTTATGTTCAGTGAAGCCTACAATTCCTTCACAAGCAGCTGCATCCTTTCTTGAGATGTGTTTTAGGGTGTCAGGTTGTTGACAATGAGGGCACAACTCCCCTGTGATTAAAGACAAGCAGTTAGACTTGGAACTCTGCCAGTGGGGAAGGTTCAGTCCAACTGCTGAAAACCATTTCCATGAGAAATGTGTTCTGTCTGTTTGATTCAGCAGACTCGTTGTGCCTTCAGCTGAAGCATTGTTTGAATGGGCTTGTTTTTATAAACTATGCTTGAGTTACAGATATTACCACAGAATGTCTACGCTTTCATGGTTTCTGTAGTTATGCCATGTGTTTTGCATGTGTGTACATAACAAAATCTGAAAAACTATCAGTGTATACATGATGTGTGTTATTAAGGAAAGGGATTAATTAAAGTGAGGATCATATATGACAATGCAGCATTGTGCAGTACTATAATTGGCCAAATGGTCTAAATTAAAGGTGCATCAGGCAGCATCAAAACATAAGAAATGTCTTGAAAATAATAATATATCACAATCATAGATATTTACTCAGTTTGTGCAAGGAATACAGGATTAATTATTAAATGCATTGTTAATTGGATAAAATCGCGTAAGTACCATAAAGAAAAGTAGTCCTATCTGAGTAATGGTTTGGAACAGCTGTGCTGTTACAACAAACAGCACACATTTCTGTTGTTGGATGATAAACACTTTTGTCCAGTCTTTCTCTATTTTAGTCACACACTGTAACTATAAAGTCTCTTTGAGAGCAAGAGTGAAAAGTTGAATGACCTTGTTGAACAGCAGAGAATGGAGATGGAATTCTCCTACCTGAGGTCCTTCCTGTTTTCTCAGAAAAGGTGCTTCAGCTCAGTGCCTGAGTACTTGTGTAGATGTGTACAAAGTCACAACAGCACAGTAGCACTTAAAAATAACCAGTGGACTCAAGAGCATTGAAGTGACAAAAAACATCAAAATAATACCAAAAATCAGTTTTACAGGGTTTAAAAATGTTTAAAGGCCCTATAAAATTGTTTTCTTTCGTGCGATGACACATTTTCTATTGAAGCAGGAAGTTAGGGTTAGACATATTGAAGGACACGTACCTTTTTTTGTTAAAAATAGCCAGCTGTAAACATAATTTGCTATTTGCCATTGATAGCCAGAAGTGTTGTATTCTGACTAAATGAAAATGTTTTTTGAAAGCAACCGATAAAATTAAAATTGGTTTATAATAATTTAGAAAATGTTGTGTCAGTGGCCTTTTTGTGAAGGGTTAAAACTATGAAATTAACTTTTTGTAAAGGGCTTGGGACTATGATATGATGTGGGGCTGTTAGCCGATCAGCAGTGTTATGATGTCACTTTTCCTGCAGCTTCAGAATGATAAGTCCCATAGTATTTATAGCTCAGTTAACTGACTGATAAAAACCTGGCTGCAGAATTGAGTGCCAATAAACAAAGATAGCAGATTTCAAATAGCTTACTTTTAGGGGGTTCATGTGCAAGTTGAGCAACTGCCATTGAAATGAATGCAGATGTGTTATAGACAAAGAATTGGGCAAGTGCATGAGTGCACGATGAGTCATTGGTGTTTTCCAGTGTATTGTATTTTGTATTATTGTGTATTTTGAAATTAAACTTTAGAAGGAATTCTAGCGTATAGATGGCCTCAATGCAAACACATGGACTTGAAGTCGCCATTTTTAATTTTGATAACATGTAGTCTTTAATGATGTAGTGATGTCAGATACATTGAGAGCTGTGAGTTATACATTTTTTTAAAGACAGCAAATGATTGACTCATTGGATCTTATTGTGCGTGCAGACCTTTGACACTTTTCAAAAAACAAAAAGGAAAATCATTACTAGCACAAAGGCTCATGCTTTCAGCACTAAGTGAATCATGCCAAGGCAATTATTTTAAGCAGAGACTTCATTAAGACGTATTTAAAGAGTGCCCTGATATGTCATTTTAGCCATAGAGTTTTATTGGACTGAACATTTTGCAGAATTGTATTATACAATAGTGATTATTGCAGTCTGTTCACAGCACTGTATAACCAGATCACTCTTCAGGAAACAATTGCAACTGGGTATCAGTGTAAAATCATTCAGAAACACGTTCTTATATTATATGTATTTATGTGCAGTATGTTGGGAGCTCAGCAGTTATTACTGTTATAAATATTACATTTACAGAAGTCACATCTGAAAGACTTAAATAAAAATAGAAGGTTTTAACACATTTTTAGTGCAGAGGCAGTATAAATGTACATGCACAGGAATCAGATTTGCCCCCAAACTCTGTAACTTTGGAGTTCTGTACAGCCATCAAAATGACCATATCGCTTCAAATCAAATGAATCCGAATAATTGTTAAGGATAATTATGGCTAAGAGTATCTGAAGGTCAGTCTACCTCCAAAACGAATAGCCTATCAAAGACTTTTTATAATGTGCAAATCTGAGTGAGTTGTTAACCTTTTCCTTCAAGAGTCATTCAACGCCGTAAAAAAATTCCCTTAAAATACCCTCCTGCGCTGTTCTTTCTACAATGTTCCTTAGACTATGTACAAGCTTAGAATGTAAATAGACAAATAAGTGCTGTCCAATATCACAGAGTTTGTCAGCACCCTAGTATAAATATGATGTACGATCCAAGCAATAGATGTGACCTTGTCAAAGGCAGCACCTAAAATGTTGATGAATGAAAGCAGAGGAGATAAGGCAAAGTAGGCAGGTGATGGGAGGGTGACAGTGATGGAGCATGCACTCACAAAACGCTGCTGTTTGGGATGACAGGTGTTTGAGAGATCCCTCAGATGCTGGTTCCAACGTGGAGAGAACCTATCCGAGACATTAGCAGGGAAGGAGCCAGATTCCTCCAGTGGTCATTAAGTAGGTGGGAAGTGGTCAGAACAAAAGATATTTGCGGCTATGAATTCAGTGTAAGCGCTGATAGGATATTTCCAAGTCTGAAGATAGTGCCGATAGTTGGGAGCCACTCAAAACCTTGTTAATCATCAGTCTTGGGGTAGTTAGAGCAGATCTTGCATTTTCATGGTGAAATTGCATCTTTAGCCGCAATGCAGAGAGGAAGACGACAAGCTTATAGTATGGTGTTGTCACATACATCAGTCAAAATCTGATCTGACTTTTAACAAGTTCTTTGGAGTGATACAAAGTGTGTTGGGGGTTTCCGTTATAAAATTACCCTGATAGGGTTTGGTATCTTACACCAAGATGCAACCCCAAGCAAGGACTCTAGAAATATCCGTCACATGGAATGAGCAGCCTGGCATGCGCTGGAAATAAATCATTTAGCTTGTATAAACTATCAGCGGGTTGGGAAGTTTATGAACTTTGAGGTGCATTAGGCCATTAATCATAGCTGTGAGGCTGAGGTCTTAAGAAGAGTCTCTCTCTCTCTCTCTCTCTCTCCCTCTCTCTTTCTTTCTTTTACTCCTCAGTTCTTTCAGTGTTGTCCATTCCACCCTGTTGACAGCACACAAAAAATGATGTCAAAAGGTGATAATTCAGGGAGAGAATGGGGTTGAAGTAGATGGATTAGCCTGGTACCTAGAGGTTGGATGATAACCCAGACACTGTGGTTTTCTTTACCCTATCTACACCTGTAATGAAATGGGCACAAATAAATGGGGGTCAGTTTTCACCAAAAACCCACTATAAAGATCACTGCCGAGACTAAAAAGCTCCTATGTCAGGACAGATAACATGTTTAATCATCAGTTGTGGTGTGGTAAACAAAGAGGCATCATTTAAAACCGGTTTAGCAGGGTAAGTGTTGCTACCCGTTTCTTTGTAACAAATTACCATAGTGGCAGTTAGTACAGGTGAAAGTTGATTTTAATATACTGTATATGAAAATGCCAAAAATAGCCATTAGGGATCCATTGTATCATTTTTAAACCTCAATTTCTAAAACAAATAAGAAATAAGAAAGTTCTGTAAAGCTAGCAGCCATTAGCTAGATTCTTAGTTGCTAAGCATCCAGATAAGGTGTCCAACTTTTTTAATTGTAGTGGAGGCCAGGTTGTAACACTGGGTGCATTGTAACACCAGTTATTCTTGATCTTAAATTTAGAGTAATCAACACCACCTAAACAAATTTTCACATAAACATTAGCATAGTAAATGGACCTTTTGATGTATCTGCTCTGAGCTGATATGGAAACTTTAGAAAGACAATGGGGTCGGCGTCCACAAAAATCTGCACACTATTGGGACAATTGGAGAGCTTTAATTAAATATGCTCCATAGTCAGGGTTCAAAGATCCCTGGCGAAGGCAGTCCATCTGTCCAGCGATCCCTCTAATTCCCACCCACCACCTTTAATTAACAGAGGATACCCTCACCTCTTGCTAGCTGATCCCCCTGCACGCGCTGAGAAAAGTGATAGAGTGAAGGAATCCATCTGTCTTCTGCCTATTGTGAAGAATCACAGATTAACACACTTCTGCCCATTGAATGCTGGGAGTTCCTCTCCTCGGGTGTTAGCCAGAGGATCCGCAGCTGTCTCAGCTATTAATAAATGCGACGTGTGTGTCTCTGTGTGTATGTTTGTATAGTGCAACTGCCAACATGTGGCCTTGAGTGTAAGTCCAATCCTCACCATGCAGACTTGAGAAATTGAGTGCCAAGTGGAGGAGTGTAAACTGTGCTTTGAGCTTTAATCCCTCATCTATACTGGGTCTGTGAGCTCCAGTAATTACTCCTTCTCATTTCACTTGATCATGGACTTCTAAATCTCCACAAGGAAGGCAGAAAACAAACACTCACATTTTGACAGGGTGGGATTTTGACTGAGTAACTCTCAAGGTGGACGTAATTCTGGTGACCTAGGCAAGATATGACATGACCCCCAACTACACAACCACCCCCCCCCAATCCAAGAGTATAATTACACATTTTGAATTCCTTCAGTGATGGTACTATATACATATAATTCCTTGAATGAATGTAGAATAAAGAATATTACTGTATGTGTAGGTCTTGTTGTATGAATTTAGTTTTTGATGTGTGGTGCTGGTCCAGTGTAAGTTTTAATATACTATGCAAAATTGTTACTGGATGTATAGTACTGTGCAAAAGTCTTTAAGTGTTCATTAAGTGTTCATTAACGGTAATAATCAAGTGAGATTTTTGTATGAAACAAATGATATGACACACAAAAATTTCATCTCACCATCTGGGATTACATAAGAACTGTGGCAAGATGATTTTGCTTGGTCAACTTTTTGGAGTACATTAGCAAATAGACATGTTTGAGCGTTGACTGTAAATTAACACTACTACATCTTTTTTTGCAACCAAAAATGTTTTGTGCTGTTTTTTAAGATCTGTTTAATGTCATTCAGAGAAGGTAGCAAATCCAGGCATGTTGTTAATTAGTAGTCTCTTTAGCAGCTTGTAAAAGTGGAATCTCACATTTAACACTTGAAACATTTCTCCTGTCATTGCTTTGCAGCGATTCAAACCTTCATTTACATTATGCTCATTACATTGAGAGGTACAACAGCATTCATTTTTGTACATTCTGCAAGGAAAATGATTAAGAGTAATTCAAATGGTTAAAAGTAATAATTAAATAGACTACATAGGCATGTGTTTGGTATGTTTTGAATAATACACAGTCAAACCATTAACTAAATCCTATGTATTCAAAGAAATGATTCTCTTATAGCACATAGTATAGATGTCCTTTTTGTTTTAGTTCCTGTTCTTGTGCCATGGAATTGATCCTGCGTTATAGGTGCATACAATATTAACTGACTTATCAAGCTAGTGTGAATAAGAAGTTTTTTTTTTGCAGCCTTATGCATGCAGCAATTCTCTGAGGTTTGTTAGACCTTGTTGCATGAACAAACATAAACAATTTCAAGACTATTAAGTCCATCTACAGAATTCATAATTTCCCTTTTTTCACCATACACAATGTACACAAAAGATAACCTCATACCCTCAGTTGCCTATTTCCTGAAAATTTTAGAAACAGCAATTGCAAGGAGGCACACAAATGCAAGGAACTACTACAGTTTATTTGTACAGTGGTGCAGAAAGGTCATATGTGAATATAGTGGTACATTGCAGCTGACTAATCGCTTTGTATTTTAAATAGAAGTGAGACCAGATTATTTGATCAGTCTTTATTAATTGATAACATTGCAAATGTTTTATTTTTACTTTTCAAATCTGACAGCTCTTAACTCCAGTGGCCTCATGGGATAGAAAAACTTTGATTTTTGATACACGCTTCAGAATTTTGTCAGAAACAGTTGGTCATCCTGCTATTTCTCACCTGCTGCTTCATAAATACTGATGTTTCTGACATACTACTTATTTCGCATACTGCTTTTGGCAAACCCATATGCAGGAGAAATTAGGAGAAAATTAGACACTTTTGGCTGAAAAAATATTTAAATGAAGTTGTAGAATGTTGTAGAAAAAAGACGTAGAACGCTGTCATATGTTTGAAAATGCCACTGTAATTTTAAAAAATTAAGAGTGGTTTTGGTTTTTCTGTACATCTCATGTATCCCTAAGTAAACATGATGATATGTCATAAATACTAAATTTACTATAAAATGTCAAATCTCCTGCATCCGTTCAGTGAAGGTCATTAACACACAGAATGTGTAGCATGATCCTGAGACAGTTGACACGTAATGCTCTTAAAATAGAATAGAATTAGAAAACATTACGAGGTGGCTTTTGCAGCAGGAAAAAAGCCCTCATGCCAGCTGAATGCAAAGCATGGGACAGTCTATTCTTTTAGGCCCATCGTATATCACCGACTATCAAAGAAAGGTCACCTGTGTCTCACACCTACAAAACACTCTTGCTTCTAGCACTGAAGGGTAAAGAAGAGGCCTACTTGCTCAGGAAATTTCAAACCATTGTACCTACAGAAGAAAGAAGCCTTTGAATGAATGCAGATTCCTTTCAAAGCAAAAGAAGGTGTCTTCAGATTTTTATTCACGCCATCTTGTGTCCTACACAATTCTCTTTTCTTCAGATATTCAAGTGTCCTATTGTGGAGAGCTCTTATTCTCTTATCATCAGAAGACATACGGAAACTAACACCCCAGAGTGGGCACATGCGTGGTGCACACACACACACACACA